>CASGFW010000106.1:0-36536 GCA_949316455.1 Acleris holmiana | reverse complement strand
AAAACGGTTAGGCAGTTAAACTAAAAAACATATGCAATAAAAAAATATGTACCTAAGTACTTTTAAACTTTGCCAATTTGGCACTACGTAATAACGATTAATTAGTTGAACATAGCCGAGGTCGCGGAATAACAGTTGGTCTGAAGTAAGAGGTAACTGTAGGTAGACGCAGCCAGTAGAACCGCGCTTGATATCGAAACGGGCAACATTTCGATATCAAGTGCTTGCATATAGACCCATGCAGTCCCTCACCGAGCCGCGTGCTGCCGCCAGCACCGCAGCGGGGCCCGACGCTGGGCCCGGCGGCGGCCGCGTGGCATAACCTCGCGCGCGCGTCGTGAACGACAACGTGTTTATGGGCGTCGCTATCGCGCCCGCGGCCTTTGTAGCGGCTCTTATCTCTTCGCTACCACTGATTTAAAGTGCACTGGAATTCAGAAATAACCGCACACATTCAGTACTAAATAGTTTGGACCACTCACCTAAGTTTATGCAATCGTTAGTTTAGCGACACATCGTCGCACATGAGCCTTCATTCTGGCTTGTTAGGTATTTAAGTAGCGAAGAACGGATTACGGAATAGTTCGATTGTAATCTGTCGAACGCGGTGTTTGCTCGGCGCGGCCATTAGCGCTGTGTGCACAAGTGTCGGCAGCGCCGGCGCCGCCGCGGCCGAGCGCGCCGGGTAACCGTCCCGTTTGTTACTTTCCTAGCACAAGATTTTTTGTTTAAAGTCTGCCTGAAGTCTGTATCTAAAGAAAAACCATCTATTGCATGGCCAAAACACGACGTAACCGGACATCATGAGCGACCTAATTAGTTAATAGATTGTTTACTTATTAATCATAAATAAAATAAATCTATCCTAACAATGACACCGTTTCTTCAGAACTTGGCTTTTTGTCTCAAATCAATAGAGAAGAGAAAACATGCGAGCTTTTACGCGGCGACGCGCGCAAGCCGTCGCGGGCGCACGCGTCTCTTAAAGCCGTTGATGGCGTCCAGCAAGGAGCATGCGGCAGTTGCGGCACGGCGCGACGCGGGGCTCGGGCCCGGCCACCGGCCCGCACGGACCACCTGACCCGGACAATGCACTAACAACCATAGTATTCAATTTGTACTTGAAACGAGCCGAGATCAGCCGCCGAGGGCGTAATAGTAGTTGATCTACACACATATCATAAGTCTTCTATTACGCGTTTAAAACCCGTAGGAAATGACCAGCATTACTACAACCAATTTTACTATGAGAACTTTTCTATCTGTGGTAGTACGTAAAATCTATACTTACTACAATATCTGTAACATTACAATGTTATTACAGCATAGATTTTGGTAAGGTTATGAGTTTAAATTTGAAACAGCTCTAGTATTAATCATAGATAAAGGAGAGAATGGATATGACACGTTGACATAATTATACAAATAATCAGTTATGTAAATACTATGCATTCCGACATCGAACACTCAAAAATAATGTTATCTCTTTTTAACTTAGTTCTATGTTCCTAAGTAAAAAGAGATGACACTACGTCAGCCAGTGCAATAATGGCAACATTTATAATTTGACGTTCATACAAATACCTAACGTGCCTAAAGTCAGCCATGTTTAATTAGCTGGTCATAAGTATCTGATGTGATGTGTCAACCGTGCCGAATTCACTTAAATAAATATATATATCTTGTTTTCCGTATTATATATTGCCAAAAGTTACACATAGATTGAAAGGGAAACTTCATCGTAATGTCTATTAAGTGTAGTTTGTTAGGATGTGGTGCAAGAAACAGCAAAAATCTCAAATATTGAACATTTCATCGGTAAGTTTAAGTTTTTGTTAAAATATTGGTCGGTTTTGTCATTATTGGAGGACTTAAAAATGTAGTACAGTATTATTAATCCATAGATCAAGATTAGTTCAAGATTATAATACGATTTGCCTTTTATTTACAATATTTTCAAAGTAAACAAACCGGAGAATTTGACAGCTAGGGTTGTTCTTAAAATATCGAAAAAACTTGGAAATTTCTCATTATGACAATTAATGTTAAAATAACATGTTTTTTGTAATTGTATCATAAAGAACGTATATGTAATATGCCAAAGAAAGCAAAGAACCATCTTTCATCATGGATTACTATTTTTAAGGATTTTGGGAAAAAGTATACTTACTGAGAAAGTTTCATTCCGAAATTATTTAAATAAAATAATATTATTCCGAAATGAGTAATGACTAGAGTTTTATACCTACCAAAAATCATCTAAGACAGCAGCAAATATTTTTATTTGTTTACTTGACGACACGTTAACCTTGTTGAAAGTGACACTGCCCATGAAACCAACGGTCCTGGGTTCAAATCCCGGTAAGAGCGGATATTTGTTACGGTCTGATAATATAACAAGTCATATTTGTAAAAAAATTAAGGAGTTAAAGACTGGTAATACACGATTATTTAAGATTATTGGCACTCTCACGCTGTGGCACTGTTTTGAATAAAAACAAAAGTAAATAATTATTGTTAATATTTTTGTTGCTTTTTATGATTCTTGTATTTTATCATTAAGAGAACTTAATGAGTCTTTTTTATGAAAGGAATAACTAAGAAAGAAATTATAGTTTTGTTGCTTTGTACTTTTAATTATATTAACTCACTCGAACTATGAAACCCGTGAAATACTTCATCTCTAGTCTTCATCATCGATTCCACTTTACGAAATAAAGAAGCTAGTTGATATGACAGGCGGCTCGTGTCAAGATCTTGCCTGTGATGCATGGCGGCACGCGCGGTCATGTATACGATAGCACTACTTTGTTAGAATCTTGTACCGCGCGCCGCGTCAACCACGCGTTCATGTGAACCTAGCCTAAAGCTTTTGGTATGCAAATGCTGAAAATAGCAAAATAAGTCCGCAATTTTAGAGGAGTTCCGTCGTTAACTCATGGATTCCATCATCAGATCACTCCAACTTTTCTATGGGACCATTTCCGACCTTTCCTTTCCTTTACGGTGGAAAGGGCCCACCGTAATGGTTGTGCTCAAGAAGACGTTTTGCAAGCCCTTCAGGTACTTATCCCACTGCTACTGCATCTTTATACAGGACATGCGAAGTACTGAACGTACAGAACAGACGAATTGAGAACCTCCCAACCATATGGTTTGTTTATCGATAACTTTATTATTACTATCGAATCGGGGCAGCACTTAAACATTGGACAGTCCACCATTTCATGTTTCCTATGGTAGTTTAGGTAGGCACATTTATTCTGTAGGTATGTCAGATCCATTCTCTTTCTTTATCATTGGTATTAATAGATATTATAACTGTTATCGACTCAAAACGTCATTCAGTATGTTTATAACGTGACGTCTTATAATTCGATGGAGCCGGCTGCACGCACGAAAAAACATGACTCATGCGGCGTTACCTCGCTCTGAGGCGTTCCATTTAACGCTTGAAGTGCAAGCGAGAGCGCGGAACGAGCGACAAAGAGGCACAGTCGGCCTCCGCCTTCGGCAGCGTTCTACATCTGTCTCACTGCTATACAATAATACATTTAAATGTTTTGAGTGAAAACTGAATGTGGTGTCAATTGTTTATAGCAACGATAATTGCGGCGATAAAGGTAATGATTCTTTCGATATTAAATATATGTTCAGTGATATATTGTCGAATATTCGTGCTTTCATCATTAAAATGAATAGCATCGGTCCGCTAGTGCAGCGATTGTAGGTTATGCTATAAACGACAAAACTATAACAAAAAGTTAACAGAACTATTTCACGATGAGTAAAAAATCAATGACTTTACTATTCGATCGAAATAATTATCGAGCGTAGCCATGATTTCAAAAAAATTAAACATAAATGTTAAATCTTCCACATAATTATCATAACAACGTGTCTGAAATGACAGGTTGGACCAGCCAGCCGTCAAAGGGAACAATTTTCTCCTATATCAAACACATTGAGGCGGGCTTTTTAAAAGCTAGTTACATTTTTTTTTAGTAATGTTTCCAAATTTTAAATTTAAGATGGAACGCACATTCATACATGTAAAAACTATGTACATAGTAAAAAAAGAAAAAAAATACATAATTGTATTTATGCGTACAAATAAATGTAACTTGATCAATTCAATTGTGATCTCCATTTACCTCCTCTATATCCATACAAAATATCTATCAAACAAATAAAATGAAAAAAATCGTTTTGAAAAATGCAACCATTCCATCAGTATTTTCTTATGACGTTGTCACGTTCAACTATCGTCAGTAAACCGAGTTTACAGACAACCGATTTTTTTAATATAAACTACTCGACGTTTCATCTCGAGTGACTTGAGAATAGGGACTTCAACCGTTTGTCTACGATTTAAAAAAGAACGTAACGTGCGTCTTGACGGAGGCGGAGGATCGAATCGCCGCCATTATTGTTGTCATATGTTTGTTGGGTTTTCGCTGTTACGAAAGTAGGATAATTGTAAACTGTAAATGCATTTGAATCTGCATGCATAATTGTAAATGCATACATACACATACATTAAATCACGCCTTTTTCCCAGAGAGGTAGGCAGAGACCACTTCTTTCCACCTGCTCAGCTACGATCCTGACAAATCTATTTCGCTTCTTCAACATTCATACATCGATCATGCATGCACGTCAGTTTCGGGTACTTAAGCTTCGGCCTTTTTCCAGTATTTCTACAATTTGATTAAAAAAAGAACGCCTAGGGCTGCCCCTTCCGACCCTTACACTCACTATCGCACTGTATATTTCTTTCGTCTAATCTTTTTTCATCCATCCTTTCCAAATGACCGAACCATCGAAGCATGCCCTTTTTAATCTTAGTCACTAAATCTTCTTTCAGTCCACACTTCTCCCTGAGTAGTGTATGCAACTGTACATAATTAGGCCTTAAAACACTCGTGTGATCCTATTATGAAACTACACTCCTGTTTTAAGGCCTCTTATTATGCATCAGATGCATAAACTACTATTATGCAACTGATGCATAATAAGAAGCCTTAAAATAGGAGTGTGGTTTTATGAAACGAGCGTTAGCGAGTAGGTACTAGGAACCCTTAATTACTACAAATCAGAAAAAAATCTTCAATGAAAGCGCATATAACGAATTTTAAAGACAAACTATCACGATTAAGTAGACATCATTGGTTCATGAGACAGGCGATTAAAATGTTTATACCTACTAAAATTACTTACATGAAATAGGAAATTAGTTATTAAGTACTTGTTGTTTTTTGTTTGTCCGACATGCTTTTGCCCGGTTTGAAATCATAGACAAACGAAAGGAGTCCCTATTCTAAAGTCAGTCGAGATCAAATGTCGTGCGGTATAGATATATAAAAAAAAACATACTGATTGACGTTTCGTATCTACTGTTGTAATATCTATGGATACTAGAGTAGAGACCCTCTTGAATTTTGACAGCTGTTCCAAATTTAAAGTAGTAAACTTACAAAAATCGACACTGTAATAATTGTAATAAATAACATTACAGTACAAACTTTACGTACGTACGTAAGTTATGTTTTTCTGTACGTACTCATGGTAAAATTGGTTGTAGTAATGCTGGTCATTTCCTAAGGTTTCTGAATGCATTTAAGAGCACTAATGATATTAGCGTGGATAAATTATTGTTATAGTCAGTAACGAGGCTTTGTGCAGTCGGGGTGTGGGCGGTGACGTCACGGACCCGAGAGACGGCGTGGCGCGGGGGCGCGCGCCACGCCGCCGTCGCCGCTGCTGCCGCGCACAGGCGTGAGGAGGTTGTTAGTTTTACTCACCTAAGGAAATAAGAGCCCTCGCACATTAAGCCACTAGTGGCGACCACATTAGGTCGTGTTAAGTAGCGGCGACTGGTATCCTTATTTGCGGGGACCCAAAATGTATGGAAAAACGCGCCCGCAACTTGTGGCAACCACTAGTCATTCTGATGTGGTCGCCACTAGTGGCTTTATGTGCGAGGCTTCAAATTAACTACCTATCCAAGACGCTCAGCATGGCCTGGGGGAGAATGTTTGGCGGGCGCGACGATGAGGTGACTGCGCCGCCATCGCCGACGGGTATTTATAGTGTGACGCGCACACGCGAGCCGGCAGCGTCCGCACGCCGCGCACACAATGCCAATAACAATGTAACGCTAAAAATAATGCGCTAATAATCTCATGCGACACTCTACCGTTTGCCGAGCCAGCGCCAGCGGCGGCGCTAGCGTCAGCCTTTCGACGTTTCACTCGTGCTAATTGACATTTTAGTATCGACCCCCTAAAATGGAATCCAAACGAACTTTAAGAGCGCGTTCTTATTTCCTGAAATGCTTTACATTCCTACGGTGAATAGTGGCAAGTATTATATCGCTGCGCTTTTGTCTAGGCATTGCGATCTGTATGTCCAGGAGGTGCGGTCGACAATCGCCCGCCGGGGCCGTGTGAAGCGGCGGCAGGTGCGCGAGGAGCTGCAGAACCTGAACTGCCGGTGAAGGCCCGCGGCGGCGGGGCGGCCCCGCGCGGGAATAATGAGCACATGCAAAAGAGCAAGTCCAGTAGCCCTCGCGCCGCCCGCCGCCCCGCCGTCCCGCCGCCGCGCCCGCCGGACCTCGCGCGCCGCCTGCGCGTCGGTGCAAGCTGGAATTAACGTGAACATAACACTATTTTTATATTAGTCGGTTATTATAAAATGTTAATGCGCTCGCGCGGCCGGTTTGACTTGACGCCGACGCACACGCGCGCGCGTCGCTGTGTGCGAGTTTACCGGAAAATAAAATGAATGAAATAAACGATTCCTCGCCGACACCGCCTCTCGGCTTTGGCATTGAATTGCTAAAAAAACAAGTCAAGAGTTGCATAATACTAACGTAGGTACGAGCTGTGAAATTTTGCTCGTCAGATGGTTGCTACAGCCGGGTAATTAAAACTACTAATGATTCTTTAGGGCCATAAGAGTGAACCGAACCAGAAAGCGATAAATAATTGAGGCCGGCTGACCGCCGAGCGGGTGAAGGTGCGCGGGGCGGGGGCGGGGGCCGGGGCTGGTGCTCACATGCTGCTTTTTGCTGTTCGCACTTCCTCTCTTATCCACTCTGTGGGGTTTTTGCTTAGCAAAGTAAGCCGCTATCTTGAGTTGAAGGTGTCAAAATTTGTTATTTTTAGGAGTCCGTACCCAAAGAGTAAAAACGGGACCCTATTACTAAGATGTTCCACCGGCTGTCCGTCTGTCAGCAGGCTGTATCTCGTGAACCGAGCTAGGTATGCGGCTGGGATATTCACAACTAGAACTAAGGACATGTAAGTTATCGGGCCGTTATTTGCTGGATATTAATAACGGCAACAAGTAGACGCTTGAAATATTTTCAGAATATTTAGTTTTATATCCACTTTTAAAATACCTAAATAACACATACATACACATACATAACATCACGCCTTTATTCCCAGAGTGGGGTAGGCAGAGCTACAGAAATACCAACAACTCTAAAAAGACTTGTCGATAGTTCTGTAACCACATTTTGCACAATCAGGCCAAGAAGTAAATAATTAAATTAAAATATAATAAATATTCAAGGGGGGGGCTCCCATGCAACAAATGTGTTTCGCAGGAAAGTTTTATTTTTACTTCGTTTGTATGTTTAGTAAGTATGAAGATAAATTTAGGTTACATCTTGCAAGTCAACTTTGAACCAGTTACGTTTATTGGAATGGGCTAATATTTTAAAGTCACCTAAATTAAAAGTTTATTTTTCATTTTTTATTTTATTATTATTGGGGAAGAAACAGCGTACATAAATTCACATATCTTAAAAAATATTGGATAATACAGTAAGATTAACATGAAACTCAAAGAATGACACCCTGCCTCCCCCCCCCCCTTATTTCAGAAACAATTAAAGACAATAATTACGAAAAAACTAGGAAAATTGCTACTACAAAAAATAAAACATTTGCGTTAACACATGTTTTCTTGAACTGTCACAGGGCAAACTAAAGAGCGTAGATATGTTTTCATACATTTCATACAAGCAATACGTGGGTGCGAAACCCTCAGTGGTCGAGTCCGACTCGCAGTTGATTGGTTATTTTTTCAAAGATATGAACCGGTATTTAGCCGGCGTGGGTAGTATGCTTAAGCCACAGGTGTCTGAGGAGGTTTGAACAGCGTTGAGTAAAAGAGGTCACCCATGCGGGCGGCGCGAGGTGCGCTGGAGGAGAGACAAAGGCTGGCGTGACGCGCGCGCAGCTGCGCACACACGCCGCGCGCATTCCGTTTAGCATAACACTACACTAGGAAACAGTGAGTTGTCACATGTCACCCATCCCACAGGGCCATTCCCAAAGGAAACGGTGATAGGGTACGAGTACAGCCACCAGGCCACCAGGGCTGCAGGGTCGCCACGCTACGACGTCTTCTGCCGGTATATTCTAGTAAGTTTTTGGCCAGAAATTGGTCACCTGGCTGTAACTCGCTTTCTGATCCAACCGAGACTGTGAGCAAAGGGGAATGTTGTAAGTAAATCACCCGCCCACAATAAAAACTACATCATTAAAATTATTTTGAATTCAGCTAAGTTAGTCTATTCATACCAAAAACACGTGTTAGCTCCCGAGGCGTTAATGGCCACAGATGTTTTTGTCTCGAGTTCACTACTTAGTACGCTTAACTCGTACATACAATATGTAGATATAGCTCTGCAATAAACGGTCCTGACACAACATGTGTATTATCTCTACAGATAAACTGACATAAAATAAAGTAGTAGTTAAAAAGACAAATACCTTGTGCCCCGACGCCTTCACTACATTGAAACTAGGAAGTAATTACTAATAGGGAATTGAACAAAATAAAAAAAAACAAGACGGACAAGAGTAAGCTCAGTTTAGGGTTCCGAAGCTTCTACAAACAGAAAAAACTTTCTCAACTTTTTTAAAATGATTCAATTCGGCTTTTAGTAAAAAATATAGTGGGACGCCGACTTGGTTTTTGAAGACGGCTTTTATGTAGTTTGTAAAACATTTACTTAATTTCATACATTTAGTGATCATAATTATAGAGTGATGTCGTCCACGTATATTAATTCCTACAATATTTGAGGAGTTCCCTCGATTTCTCCAAGATCCCATCATCAGGTCTTGACGTGCTGTAAACGGGAGCAACAAAAAAGTATAACCATTCGAACAAAAAAAACTTTTTTTAATCGGTCCAGCATTTTTTGTGTCATCGGGGAACATACTCGTACATTACACCTTCTTTTTTTGAAGTCGTTTAAAAAACAATAAATATGAACGAATTTTCATCTGGTCTCACTGTTGGGCAGCGCGGCGGCTGTAACTTGGAATTGGTTCTGACGCTTATAGAACAATAGTGAGTCTTTTGCTTTAGATAATTATTTTCGTGGTAGGTTTCCGTCTCCGTCGATGCTGATGGCTGTGCTGTAACGGTACATCTTCCATCAAAGAGAAGAGAACCAGCTTTATAAGACGTAGTTGAAGCGATGCGGTTTTCATAATATACCCGTCCAACGGGTTCAGCTCGGTCATCACATAGCTCGCGGGGCGGCGCCCGAGCGCTGCACTCCGAGGGGCTGGAGCTCTGGAGTCTAACCCGTGAGTAATGGGGCCGACACGACGTTGTTTGGGAATGGGGCTACAGTTTAACTGTCATAACGAAATCAAGGTAACATGAGACCTATTTTTTTTGTAATAGCACTTTAGTTTCAAGTGGCAAGCAATAAACAAGAAAACCATAGGTATAACCTTTTAATATTTAGGTATTTTGGGTTTTGATTATTTGCGATGAAGGTGTTGTGATGTTAAGATATTATGACACAATGGTATTTTAAAATTCAGTCGTACGTATTAAAAATCCGGTGTTTTGTGAAAAAATATAGGTATTTTGGGATTCATCCATTTTTACACTAAGTTATTTTAAGATCCTCACTGATCTCCTCATCAAATTCAGATTTGGTGGCAATGGGACCACCTCTGAAGTATAGTATATCCAACCAAAAAAAAATATTCAAATTCCGTCTACAATTGACAGAGTAATCGGTGAACATACAAAACAAAAAAGCGGCCAAGTGCGAGTCGGACTCGCCCATGAAGGGTTCCGTAGCAGCAAGTAACATAAATATAAAAGTTCGTTGTAGCCTTGATCAATGTTTTTATGACGTATTAAAAAAAACTACTTACTAGATCTCGTTCAAACCAATTTTTGGTGGAAGTTTGCATGGTAATGTACATCATATATTTTTTTTAGTTCTATCATTCTCTTATTTTAGAAGTTACGGGGGGGGGACACATTTCAACACTTTGGAAGTGTCTCTCGCGCAAACTGTTCAGTTTAGAAAAAAATGATGTTAGTAACCTCAATATCATTTTTGAAGACCTATCCATAGAGACCCCACACGCATGGGTTTGATGAAAAATAATAATTGAGTTTCAGTTCTAAGTATGGGGAACCCCCAAAATTTATGGTTTTTTTTCTATTTTTGTGTGAAATCAAATCTTAATGCGGTTCACAGAAACTTACCAAGTTTCAACGGTGTAGTTCTTATAGTTTCGGAAAAAAGTGACTGTGACATACGGACGGACAGACAGACAGACATGACGAATCTATAAGGGTTCCGTTTTTTGCCATTTGGCTACGGAACCCTAAAAATGATGTTAGTAACCTCAATATCATTTTTGAAGACCTATCCATAGATCCCACACTTATGGGTTTGATGAAAAAAAAATTTTTGAGTTTCAGTTCTAAGTATGGGGAACCCCCAAAATTTATGTTTTTTTTTCTATTTTTGTGTGAAAATCTTAATCGGTTCACAGAATACATCTACTTACCAAGTTTCAACAGTGTAGTTCTTATAGTTTCGGAAAAAAGTGACTGTGACATACGGACGGACAGACAGACAGACATGACGAATCTATAAGGGTTCCGTTTTTTGCCATGTGGCTACGGAACCTAATAAAAAAAATACATATAATGGAACGTATAACCTCCTTTTTTAGAAGTCGGCTAAAAACAATAACAAGCATTGCAATCAATGTGACAATATGCCAAACAAAAAAAGGGCATCAAGAGATAGCCAAATTTTTATTGCAGTCGGGGGACAGTTGTGTGGAACATTATCTTGAAAGTCAAATGGCCGGAACCTTTATGGATTCCTCATGTCTGTCTGTCTGTCTGACCGTCCGTGTGTCGCAACCACTTTTTTCCGTAACTATAAGAACTATAACTGTTGAAACTTGGTAAGTACTTAGATGCATTCTGTGAACCGCATTAAGATTTTCACACAAAAATAGAAAAAAACAATATTTTTTTGGCGGTTCCCCATACTTAGACTAGAACTGAAACTCAATTATTATTTTTCATCAAACTCATGCGGTATTATAGATAGGTCTGGATAGGTCTTTAAAAATGATATCGAGGTTTCTAATAAAAAAAATTCTAAACTGAATAGTTTGCGCGAGAGACTTCCAAAGTGGTAAAATATGTGTCTGTCCCCCCCCCCCCTGTAACTTCTAAAATAAGAGAAAGATAAACAAAAAAAAAAATGAGATTTACATTATTACCATGCAAAGTTCCTACGAAAATTGGTTTGAACGAGATCTAGTAAGTAGTTTTTTATAATACGTCATAGATCGTCTTGCTGCTACGGAACCCTTCATAGGCGAGCCCGACTCGGACTTGGCTACTTTTGTTTGACATAATATTATTTTTGTCTACGCACATAATTATCATTAGTGATCTAAAACGCGTTCAAAAACCGTAGGAAATGACCTGCATTATTACAACTAATTTGAATATCTTGTCTGTGGTAGTAGGTAAAATCTGTGAGTATTATTAATTTCAGCACCTATCGATTTTTGTCAGGTTATGAGTTTAAATTTGCAACAGCTGTCAAAACGTATCTTATAATAATTCATAAAATTCTCGTGTCGCAATGATCGTTCCCATACTCCTCCGAAACGGCTCGACCGGTTCTTATGAAATTTTGTGTGCATATCGGGTAGGTCTGAAAAATGGCCAACATCTATTTCTCATACTCCTAAGTGACAAGAAAGAAAAAAATTGCAGCGGGCGAAGCCGCTGGCGGGTTGCTAGTGTAGGTATATTAAAACAGTTTTCGATACGAAACGTCAAAAAAAAATTACCTATGTTGTTTTTGACACTTGATCACGAGTGACATGAGAATAGGGACTTCATTCGTTTGTCTGTAATTAAAAAAAAACATGCGTCTGGACGGAGGCGGAGGATCGAGTTGCCGCCATTATCGTTGTCCATTTGTTCGTTGGTTTTTGCTGTTACAGAAGTAAAATTGTGAAAAGTTGTCTGTTTGTTGTGCATAATAATATGTGTGTAGACAAGTAGTGTCTGCAACTGTACATAATTAGGCCTTAAGGCACTCTCGTATCTTAAGAACTCATTTGGCATCAGTTGCATAAACTACTACGTATGTTAAATTCATTTTAAGGCATGACAGACGTGTTTATTAATTATTTGTTTTTGTTACGCGATTACCTACGTAGGTACTCCGTCAATTGTTACAATGGTAAGGTTAACATTTCCGAGCATTTAGGAGAAAAAATAATTATTGACTAATTTGTGTTTGTAGCAAACTTAGGTATTTCAATTAAATGTGGTAGGTATGCGTAACACAATCAGAACGGCCGTGGCGCAACACGAGGCGAAAACTTAGGGTTCAATAAGATAGACCTTGAACAGGGTTTCTCGCGGCGAGCTTTACTGAAGAACTTTGGTCGGTTCGTACCGCGGCGAGGAGGCGGCTCGAGCGCGGGCGCCGCGGCCGCGACCGCGCGGTCACCGCGCCGATAGCGCTATCGGCCCGCGCCCGCACCGCGCCCCGCGCCCCGCGCAGATAGTGGCTCCACGTTGACGCCGGCTGGACGAGCAGCGCGCGCCCGCCTTACGACTTCTGTTGGATCTCAAGGAACATACCTAGGTACTTTCGAGATCTTACAGTTGCCGAAATTCGTCAAATACCTACAGACCTATTGCACAATTAGCAGCCAGTCACAGCCTCGCAGCTGTCACAAGATAAGAGTAGCCAGAAGACTGGACAGGAGGATTGGACATAAGAATTACCAATTTAGATTGGATCAATAATTATCATCCACAGCTTATTCTGCTTGCTTGCTTAAAGAGCATGGATAATAAACAATATCGATCACAGTACCTACCGTATCCACACATTTTAAGCGGAGGCCAGAAATTAACGCAAGATGGGAGTCAAGGAGCTGTCACAACGATCGCGCCCTCGGTCGGGCGAGGGGAAGGGGGTGTCGCCGGAGCTCCGGGTCGCGGGTCGGCCGATAACACTTCCCCCCCTGCCCGCGCCGGCGACACCGACAGATAACGCGCATCGCCCAATATCGCATTATGGAAAATGATCGTAAAACTGGCCGCAATGGCCTCAAACAAACAGGTTGAACTCCTGTCCTGATCGAGATGAGAAGACAATAAACTTTAATAGGTAACACGTCTCCTGTCACGGTCCCAGTTGGAGTAATGGTACTCCGCTTGGTGTTTATGATGCCGACAAAAGTTAAGGTTTAGTGGGGCCGATGAGCCTGGGAGAAGGCAGCGGGCGCGGCGCGCAGGCGGGCTGCGAGCTGCGTCGCGTGCTCGCAGCCCGCGATGGGCCATAACCGCAATTTATGAAGGGCGCGCCGCCCCGCCCGCTTATTAATAACGTTAATAACGCAAGCCTGATGCGCCCCGGCCTCCGGGGACAGGACCCGCAGGAGCGCCGGTCAACGACTCCCGAAATAGACACACACACACACGCACCACGGTATTAAGAACCGGTCCGCGGCCGGCGACACTCCGCTGCCAATAAAAATTCAATTCGAAAGCGGCAACCACCTGAACGATTAATTTACCGCTGCTTTCACCGTCGTCCTATCGGCTCTCGAGTCTCGAAATGTAGCCGAGCGTCCGGCGGGACCCGGCCGCTGCGCCGGCGCCGGGCCGGTCGCCAGGCCCACCCCTGACCGATGCGGACGAACCTTCCATCCAGAACATCCGCGATCTCCGGCCGCGCTTTCGGCTCACGCAACAACTGGTAGAAGCCGGTTTTGTTCGACTTAACCAGCTGACACGAATACCGATTTCTAATATTTTAATTTAGAGGCATGTTTCACCAGAACCGGAAGTCATAATAAGTAATTAAAAAACACAGAATTGAGGTTGCATCTGATCGCGACGAGCGCTGGTGAGCCGGGCCTTGACCCACATGTTAATAGGTAGGTATTCGGGGACGAGACGGGCCACCGCTGCCGCGCTGCACCGGCTCCGGCGGAGCCCGCGGGCGCAGGGCGCGCTGCGACTTGGCAGCTCTTCAACTCGCTACGTCGGGTAATATTTACAAGTTTGTCGACCTCGGGCCGGTTCCGTGATTCGGCCGAGTGGTGTTCGACCCGTTAATTAATTAGCGACATTTCGCGAAGTGTAGCCCAATCGTTATCAAATAAAGTGGGTGCCATATCGTCCGGGCGATTTAATGAGTGTAGAAGCGCTCGCAGCCGGCAGGAATGTTAACGAGCCGAGCGTCGCCGCGCCGAGCGGCGCCGGACCACGGCGCGCGCCGGGCATTTGCCGTGCACAGTGCCAATGATAACTGGCAATCAACGTGTGATTTGAACACGACTCAACAAGATAACATTTCAGAATTTACATAACAAGTATTCAGTAATATTAATACTGGTGATAGGTGTGCAAGGTTTACTGTGTACATATCGATGGCGTGGCGACAGCGCGTGGCGTGCTGTCCTCGAGGCCGGGGCGGGCCCGCCGGGCCGGCCGTGGCGCACGGGGCCGGCGCCGGGCCGGCAGCTGGGCCGGCAGCTGGGCCGGCTGCTGGGCCGGCAGCCGGGCCGGAAGCTGGGCCGGCGAGCGCCACGCGGCAGCGCCGCGGCGGCTCCCGCGGTGTTACCTGCGCGGGCGCCCGCGACGCGGTAAATATAACTCGACGTCGCTCGACCGGTTCCACCGGCCGCGGCCGACGGATTCTTCGAGATGTAGAACGTGGAGCGCGGACGACATCTTTACCTGACAGTATTAGAAAATAACGAAACGACTCTAATGCTGCCCGGTAAGATGCAAACCGCCACTCCGGAGTCGATGATCGCAGCTGAGGACACGGGAGCGCGGCGCGCGCGCCCGGCGGCGGCGCGGAGACGACTGGCGGCGGAGGCGGGCCCGCGGCCGCACGCCCCACGCCCCCGCGCCCGCGCCCCGCCGCACTCACCACCACGTTGATAACGGGGGCTTCATCTCAGGACCTTTGACCCACTTTATGGGGCTGATAAGGAACGACACCACGACTTTGATTTACACAGCCAAGGAGATTCGGGAGCCACTCCGCGGCGCCGACGCGCCGCCGCCAATCGCCCGCTCCCTGCTGGCATTAGAATTACGTCGGGTATTGCACCGCGCCGTTCGGCCCTGACTGTAGGTTTAGCCGCTTAGGTATCTAGATGGGTTTTATAGTTTTACAATATGCTATTGACATGGATTTATGCAGCAACGTAACATGCCTGTCCTGGAACAGCAGGTGAAACAGTACCCATAAAGAAAAATAATTCCGAAGAATTGTTTTCAGAATTCTGTAGCTTAACTAAGTTCTGGATGCACGAATAGGTACATCCGTCCGTTTATTGATGCACCTAGAGTTTTACCTTTAGGTACTGCTGACTGCCGGCTCCGGGGTGAGACAGATTTAACCCTTCACCTCAACTTACTTCATTCATTCGTACTATATCCCGGTTGATATCTTACATGTCAATAGTGAGCATCTTCCCTTTATCGTAATGTGGTAAAATTCAAGGACCTGATCTGATGGGCGATGGAGTCGGAAGGTGGCAACAGGATCTTCGCTGCACTTAACGCAGACGCACCGATTTCGTTTTGGTGGTGTGGGTTGGTGATAAGCAGATAATGACCGGATAAAAAAGAAACGTTGGCAACAAAAGCTTGAAAAAAAATTCTTGACTGAAACTTTATATTTGTGTTTATATGTATTGATACGACGCTGCTGTCTGAAACGATCATCGCCTTGCTCTGATCCCCTTTACAATCATAATTATTATCTGTTTTTTTACTGGTGCGTTAAAACGATATCGTGTTTGACTCGTTTATGAATGTGTTTCCGTATTGTCAACGTTTTGATAACTCTTATGTCATTTATAATAATGGCGACTGTGACATAAACGATTCATAAACGTGTCAAACACGATATCGTTTTAACGCACCTGAATAGAGGCCCAGGGTGCGTGTTGCTATTGCAGCTATAACAAGTAACAACAGATATTACAAATCAAACTAATTCGACCTTAACAGCCGCTGTACCTGTTTCTTAAACAGAAATAGATAGACACATGAAATTTTCGAAAAGTGAGGTATAACAACAAATAATAAATAAAAAAATAATGGGGCAGTCATGCCAGAAGGAGTTTCGTCTTTCTTGAGCAGTCCGAGTCGCAAGTGCGGTGTTTTTTAGGGTTCCGTAGTCAAACTAGGAACCCTTATAGTTTCGCCATGTCCGTCCGTCCGTCCGTCCGCAGCCTAGCGCAAAGACTATTAGTAGGTACTAGAAAGCTGCAATTTGGCATGAATATGCATATTAGTTACGTTAACAAAATGGTACAATAAAAAGTAAAAAAAAAAATTTAGCCTAAGTACCTCCCCTACACGTAGCGTGGGGATACATTTTTTTCTCGTCTACTCTATAGTGTGGGGTATCGTTGGATAGGTGTTTCAAAAATATTATGGGTTTGTAAAACGGTTTTTTGATTAAGTAATCCGTTTATGAAATATTAAGCTTTGTTAGACTCAAGTGCCCCCCCCCCCCCCCTCCCCACTACAGCCAAAACTACAAATACTAAAAATCTGAAAAAAATCTTAAATGAAACAGAATATAACCAATTTTAAAGGAAAACTATCACGACTAAGTAGAAATCATTGGTTCTTGAGATACAGGCAATTAAATTGTTTATACCTTTTTTTTTTTTTTTTTTTGATGACGAAGTGGAAATGCATTTACGCATCCCCCCTGGCCTAAGGATGACCGTGCAATGGGGGGTATAACGGACTCTCACCTAAGTGAACTACCGTTTAAAACCACTCCGGCGTAACCCTGGCTGGTTAACGGAGACGCCGCGGGACCGCCAAAGCATTGACCGCTGGGCGCCTCCCAGCCCGCTCCGAAGAGCACACCGCCAAAGGAGGAGACGACTGCGTACGCACACAGCGATCTCCCCAAGCTGGAGGAGCCGTGCAATGTGGGCCCTTCACCCACGTGGCTCCCCATGAAGTCCAGGCGATCAGCAAAAGCTGGGTTCGCCTTCCCTTCACAGCCTGCATGGAGTGTAGGGTGCTTTCCGGCAGGCTATTCCCCCCAGTCGCAGTGACCGGGGTAAGTCCACGTTCCTTCAAACACCCACACTACACCTCACGTCTGGGCGAACCAGGGTCGCTTTCCGGGAACGGGATACGGGGTCCCCTACCCGAGCTCCGTCCCTTCAAACTCCCCCTCGTCACCCCCCTCATGTGCGCTCTTTTGGGGAGTATTTGGTTCCCCGGGCCCGCGCTGGCCCTGGAAAGTGGATATCCCGCCACTGGTTCGGTGGAAAAGGGAGGAAGGATGGGAGCTGGGAAGGAATGGGAATTCGGGAAGGTGGGATTGGGATAGGGACGTGCCGCTCTTAGTCTGGCCCCTCACCCCGAGCCTTTCCGGTATGGGTAGCCCTGTCCGGTATAGCCACGGGGATCATAGAGACACGCAAGCCCCCCCACCACGGCAAGGTGGCAGCACAATCGGGGGGGAAAGTGTTTATACCTACTAAAATCATCTAACACGGCACCAATTGACTTTAATTAGAAAATTAGTAATAACTAACTAACAACTTGTCATGTAACTTGTTCATTTTTATTTTTGTAGTACTTAACGGCTTCGGAACCCTACACTGAGCATGGTCCGACATGCTCTTGCCCCGGTTATTTATCTATGCTGTAAGCATCTAAAATAGCAACTAGAACTTCTGTGAAGTAACCGAACTATACTTGTGGGTTTGAGAGTTAGATTTCTTTTACGGTAAGATTTTAGAAAGAAACTAAATGGGGATGGAACTCTTTATCTACACGAATCCTTCAAGCACGGATTCGTGGCAAGAGCAGATCATCGATATTTTTTTAGCAAGTACCTACGTGACACAAGCATAGTCAACATGTGACGGGCACATGGGAGGCCTCATTGTATATCACTCTTGCGCCGGTGGTCGAGTGCGCAGGACCGCGAGGAGCAGTGCGCGGCGGCAATTAGCCTCAATACTTGTTGGCGCAACCGCGCGGGCGCAGCGCTGACGCCCGCGGATCACTCGCTCGCCAAGTGACGCGCATTTGTCAATGCTAATGAGAGTAATGAGGGTGTCTATCAAATTGTAAACACCCTACACTATCACCTGACTTTTGCTTAAGTATTGAAGACCCATGTCATTGCCAGTTTATTTTTAAACTCCCGCTCACGGTGGAGCCCTGCGTTTCAAATCTTTTGCGTACTTATCAGCTATTATCACCTGTGCCGGTGGCGGGCACTATACAAAGGATTTTCGTCTTTTCTCTTTCATAACATAATTGATAGCTATGTGAAACCATTATTTTCCGTGTCCCGAAACTGAAATGAACAATTTGTAATATCTTGTAATTCCTAAATAAACACTACAAATACAAGAGAAAACGGTTCCGTTTTTTTCAGTTTCTGGTATGGAGCGATTTTACGCTTATCAATTATGTTATGAAAGAGAAAAGAAGAAAATCCTTTGTATAGTGCCCATAATAATTACAAAACAAAGTGCGAACAACCTATACAACTATGTATATCTAAAGACAGTAAGACGCATGTATGCTGCAGCATGTAGCCACAGCGCTGCTTCACAGCTGGACACACCGATATGACATTTACAGCTGGACACACCGATATGACATTTACAGCTGGACACACCGATATGACATTTACAGCTGGACACACCGATATGACATTTACAGCTGGACACACCGATATGACATTTACAGCTGGACACACCGATATGACATTTACAGCTGGACACACCGATATGACATTTACAGCTGGACACACCGATATGACATTTACAGCTGGACACACCGATATGACATTTACAGCTGGACACACCGATATGACATTTACAGCTGGACACACCGATATGACATTTACAGCTGGACACACCGATATGACATTGACTGTATGAGGAACGCAGTCAGAAAATAACATAAATGAACACTAACAAAAATCCTTCCAACTAGACAAAACACAGCAACAACGAAACCCCTAAGGCAACCAAAACATTAATTTATACAAGGTGATCGATCACTAATCTGTGATGCCGCCACACTACGGAAACAACATATTTCTTAAGAGAAGACACAGAAGCATGTCCAACACAGTGATCCCGTATAGGCGGCTGAATATTGTTCCATTTTTTCATGGCGGTATACTTAAAAGTTAAAATGTCCCCCGAAAAGCCGCGGATTTCTACCGCAGGACTACTAGTCGTTGTTGTGTAAGGTACGCCCTGCTAGACCAGGTAAGTTTATCATAAAGATATTGAGGAGAATGTTTGCCCACGACGCCAAATATTGTAATGCTGTTGTTGTGTGTTTTGTATAGTGATAACAATATTTCGATTAAGGGATTCCTTTATGAAATATTAAAATTAAAGCGCTAATTTTTGACTCAAGTGTCCCCCCCCCCCCTCTCCACTACAGCCAAAACTACAAATACTAAAAATTAAATGAAAGCACATATAACACATGTAAAACTATCACGACTAATACCTAGTAAAATCATCTAAGACGGCACCAAATGACTTTAAATAGACTTAGTTACGTATTACTTGTTGTTTTTTTTTATGTTTGTAGTACTTTTTGACCTTGACACACTTACTACTTCAGAGATCAACGCGTGTTAACTGCTATTTGTATGTGTAACCTGTAAACGTGATTCTGGGAAGAGAATTTAACGGCGTCTTTAGTCTGTTTGTAAAAGGTAGGTAAGGTGGGCAAGACCGCGGCATACTTCATTTTTTTTAAAGTTCGGAGTGATCTAGCTGCGTTAATTATTCACCTACGTTACCGCTTGTAATCGCATACGATGAAGAATTTCATAAATAGTAGTTCAGCTATAGTGATAGATCATTTTAATCAAAAATTGAGCAAAAACAATAGTATTTTTTTAAATTCGGCGCGTAGACGGACTTCCCGTGTAAGTAGTTTAAGGTAAGTCCGTCTAGTAATGATATTTTTAGTGCTTATAGTTTTGGCTGTAGGGAGGGGACACTTTGAGTCTAACAAAAATTAGCGCTTTAAAGCTTAATATCTCATAAACGGATTACCTAATCGAAAAACTTTTAAAAGACCTATCCAACGATAACCCCCACTATAGGGTAGACGAAAAAAAAAAAGCATCCCCACGTTACGTATAGGGGAGGTAGGTACCCTATTTTTTTTTTTTTACTTTTTATTGTACCACTTTGTTAACGTAACTATATGCATATTCATGCCAAATTGCAGCTTTCTAGTAAGGCTGCGGACGGACGGACGGACGGACATGGCGAAACTATAAGGGTTCCTAGTTTGACTACGGAACCCTAAAAATAGTCTTCAAAAATTAAGAAATAACTTCTTCTAAAATGATTGGTAATATGTCAGTCCAACTGAAGTCTGCGTCCCACAATATTTTTAACCAAAAACGGAATGTATTTAGACAGACGTATTATTTACCAATCATTTTAATAGTAGGTTATTCACCAAGGGGAGTAAGGCAGAGATTACTAATCGAGTGTGCATTTGCGGCCCGACGCAAAGCGGAGGGCCGTAAACCACACGAGTTTTGTAATCTATACTTACCCTCGAGTGATATATATTGCTTTATACTACACTTAAAAATTAATTCTTTCGAGGAAGAAAGAGCGCGCCATCAAACAGGGGCTCTATTTTGAAATTCATAATTCAAACGTTTTCTATTGCTATCCCTTTCGCTCTCGATGCGTAACTAGTTTGCAAAAAGTGACAGGGCATCCGAAGTTCGTATTACGAATTACAAAGTAGAGCCGCAGTACCAAAAGTATTTTTTTTATTGTGTATTTTAACGCTCCGTTCAGTTTCCTAGCCAAAAGACGTTAAAGAAGGTGAATACGCCCCAATTTGCAGGGCCCAACTTGTGTGCGTTTCAAAGTGGGTTGATTGACAACGTCATCTAGAGTTATATTATAAAAGAACAAAACGGGTTAATAATGGATTTTCATACGACACGACATTACTGCCCTGATAACGGGGCAGTTATAAAAATCCATTCAATATTCAACCCTGATTTTTGAGAAGGTTTAATGACGGCTTTAAAACGCAGTTTTTATTTTACTAGGGTAATAATTATACACTTACTAACAAAGTGTAGTATAAAATAAGTTATTTCTTGCATTTTTTAAAGAGATAATTCTACTCGGTAAATGTTATGATTGTCAGCGTTACGATAGCTCTTAGTTACTTGAGAGCAAATGGCGGCCGATATAACAACAATACAGTAGGTAACATGTCGAAGGCACTGGTATGGGTTTACCTAGTAGTATGAGCCCCAAAGTAGCGTATAGTTATAGTTATGGATGACCACACACAAACACTCGTAAAGTCACCAAAACCCTCAAGTTTGAGCTGTGGTCTGTCATTGCGACAGGGTTCTATGGGTCAAATGTGCTGACTGTACTTAATAGTAATAATTATCACGGCGTACTCGATGTCTCCCAATGTATATGTATAGTTAACCTAATATCCGACGCGCCGATGCTGTTTGCACATGATTAGAAACAACATTGACTCGGCCCACAGATCATCAAACCAGTTAGCGAATGAAGTAAACCACTTTTTTTTGTTGGGCGCATCCACTGCGAGCGCTCCTACCTTCCCGGCAGGAGCAGCTCATTTGTTACGTAACTAAACCGGTACAAGTAACGATACTAATGTCTCAATAAACCTTACCCAGTTGATCGAAAAATAATTGTACGATGTTATAACAAAAAAAATCGCTTGCAAAAACACATGGGATATCTACAGGGTGACATCGAAGACGTTATCTAAACTCATTATTTATTAAGCATTAAAGAGGGATCCTAGTAGTATAGGTGTGTAGGTGTTTATGTGTAGTATTCAGATTTCAGACTGAATCGCGCATTCATAAAAATTTAATTAATTATTTTAAACAGTGTGGTCACCCTACTTGTCAGAAAGAGAAACAACGACACAACAAAGATCCAAAGAGGGTATGACTCTACAAATAGGGTAACCATGATTTACTGAATCGGTGATTTAATTAAGAGGAAAATTAACAAAAAAGAAATTGCTTTTGTTTCTAATATACCCTTTCTTTTATAGCCTAGTTGGGAGTGACCCTGCCTTCGAAGCTAGGGGTCCTGGGTTCAAATCCCGGTAAGGGCAGATATTTGTGTGATGAGCACGAGTATTTGTTCCTGAGTCTTGGATGTTTTCTATGTATTTAAGTATTTATTTCTCTATCTAAGTATGTTTATCGTTGTCTAGTACCCATAGTACAAGCCTAGAGCTTAGTTTGGGACTAGGTCAATTAGTGTGACATTGTCCTGTGATTATTATTATTATTATTATTAATATGGCTTTGAAGTAGCCATCAATTACCGAGTCTGAAAAACTAATTTCTGATCACGTCAACGATGTTACTCTGTATAACATATCCACAAAATTATTAAAGATTGAAGAAAACTATCTAACAAGCCTCAAAACTTTTATGATCAGAGATAGAAGTTTCTGTGGCACAAATAAAGTTGTCCTAGGGACTTCCGAACGAAAATAATTTATCGATAAATTGTACTTTCTTATGACAGTTAATTATGTATGACTATGAGATAGCTTATAATATGAACATGCAATTTCCATACACCGTACTTAACTCAAAACTTAAAAGTGGCATAAGCATAACGATAAAAATAAATGATTATCTATTTATAATATTTTTAAGTTTAAGTCTTTTCCATACATTTTCCGGAAACTGAGCAGGTGTTATTTTAGAGTTTACTATTATGCTACACAATGTCATAGAATTTTCCTAAATATGCCTTTGTTGCAAGGCACTCTTGGTTTAAGTTTATTTTGTATGGAAACCGATTGAATTGCATTCATGGTTAGTGATCAGCATTTTAGGTAATTTCTATTTAATCCGGTGAACGTTAACTATCTACTATGACACTTTATAAAAAGTATTTGACACAGTTATCGATAAATTTAATGTCGGAAGGAAGTCTCTAGTCAATTGACGTTTTTGCCACAAAAACTTCTATGTCTGTTTATAGAAGTGTCTTCAGGGTCTAACGAAAGATAATAGAAAACTTGATCTACTGAAAAATGTGTAAAAATAACAAAATCCTTGTAAAAATTAAATCATTACAGAAATGAAATAATTACTTATTCAATATTTTCTGAAGTTTAGTTAAATACTTTCTACTGGATAATGAAGTAGGTATGTAAATTTGAAGCTTGAGTTGTTAAAATGAGCGTTTTATGGTGTAACTAACGCCATCTATTGAGGAGTAGAGTTATTAAATTAAATTCGTAAAATATATTTATATGTAAATCAGGGATATGTATGGTATGGGTCTCAAGCAATAATATTTCATTTTTTTATTTATTTTAGTTTCTATTAATTCCTTTAATTATACATATTAATTCTCGGCTGTAAGACAATAACCGAAAACAGCTATTCGACAAGATGGCGCCAGCATCTTTATAATTGTGAAATGTTTTAACGATTAAAACTTTGCTTTATTCTTTAATTCGTTATTGCAATAACACAATGTGTTATTTTTATGTTTTCTGTTTAGAAATATGTCCTTGTGAAACAAATCGATTTTCATATGGCAATGTTGCCTTATTCCTGTCAATCCCACCATGATTTCACTTGGATTTTAGCGCTTGTCAGACTTTGTTATTGTAGTTCTTTAAGTAAAAATTAGATGAATCCTGTCTAGTTTTGCGATATGAATAAAATATATAAGTATACTTACCTTACAATTTATAGTAAAAAAAATACTTACTTAATTAAAAATTACAAATCATCATATACATTAATAGATTGAATTAAAACCACTATAAATATGTCACATATTTAACTAATAGCGTGTTTAACATAATTTAATCGAAAGCAAATTATTATATTATTATAATTCTACCCCGCGGCCACGTTAGCGGTTGAAGATTTGTGATCTCTTTCTTCAGCCAAGATAAAAAATCGTAATCAAAATTCTATTTTATTGTTTAACTGTAGGTTTACATGAGAGATGTTACATTATTGCGTGTCAATTCCGCTACAGCCTACCATAAAATGGTGTACAATATTTGCGTTACATAGGTACTAAAAGCAGCAAAATGTCAAAACTACATATATTTAAAAGTAACTATGACTAAAATTTTAAAATAATATTAATTACCGTTCTTGTCCTAATCAATTTCATTATATTTCTAACAGCATTTTCAAAAAAATCTTGAACAGTGTAGAAAAGTTTACTTAATAGCCAGTTATGAATTATAGTTTTAAATCTATCATAATTATACAGTTGAAATGCGAGAGAAAAGACTAGCCCGAACATCTGTCAATTTCTGCTAATGTGGCTACAGCGTAATATAACACATCAATTTCTTAATGTGGCCATTTTATGTTACAACGAAGACATTTCACAGTAAAGTTTTGTAAATAATTATCAATTTTGTTTTTGTTTTTATGGCCTTGATAGACAAGACAGCAAGTAGTACCTACGAGTAGATTAAGAAAATACTAACCGAAAGAAAGAACAACATTGCTCAATATAATGGCAACATTATTTATTTAGTTCGCTTAGTATGGCGTCGCGTCAAATCAACAAATCCCGTTTCGAAACGTCAAAAGTTATATGTTAAATTATAGAAATCATATTAAACTTTGGTTGAATTTAAAGGATAGTTCTAGGGATACATTGTCTTGCTAAGATTTAGATACTTATCAATTCCACAGTAGTTTAAGTGAAACTAATCTTCAACAGCGAACGTGTAATGAAATAACGTGAAGTTAGGTTGTGTTGTTAGTGCGAGTGTCGTCGAGTATGTCGCAAAGATTTCCTCCGGGTGGGCCAGGGCCCGGCGGTCCAGGTGGACCCGGGGGGCCCGGTGGCCCAGGCCCAGGGCCAGGGCAGGGTCCAGGCGGCCCGCCGGGCGCCGCCCTGCCGCCGCAGCAGCCGCGGTACGCCGGCTCTGCACCACCTCCTAATTCCATGCCTCCCAGACCCTACCCGGGCCCTAACTTCCCGGTAAGCCAATATTCTTGACTTAAGTAGGTGATCCCTATTAACTTATGTAGGTATTTCCCTTTGGTATTGTGCCACATTTTGAAACACTTGTGGCATCAACCATTAGACAATATGGATTCGGCAATGGGTATTTAAGTACATACTCATCAATAACTCAGATACAGAGGAAATATGTAGCTGAATGTTCATGGAGGGAGCAATACTCATTAATGCTGATGTACTTGCTGGCTCAGATTGATGCAAGCTGTCATTAATGACATGTTTGTGTATCATTCTCTCTCTGAATGACAGTCTCAAACTTATACACATTTTAAGTCATAGCAAACCCAGATACCACTGTTGCTTGTTTAACTGTATAGTTAAAGTGTGGAACAGCTTACCCAAGATAGTGATTAAAATAGTAAAATCTTTTAAAAACAGACTAGATCAATACTTAGAGTATACAATAACCCTGGTGAACAACAACATGGATACATCAGTTTTAAGCTGATTATGCATTATGAGTATACATAAGTAAACAATTGTTAATTATATACACTAAAAGTTTTAACGATCAACATCAATGTCTTTTTATGTACCTTCATTATTCCTGTACTGCCAAAACCAGCAATGTAAAACAATGAATATCACAAAGGATCTTTAGAGTATTCCAGTTTAGGCATCTAGTAGGTGATTGCAGTACAGGAGTGATGTGAGGAGTAACACGGGTCCCGCTGGGCACAGGTCACAGACCACTCGCGGCCGCTGCCACTGCAGTATGGCCAGAACATTGAGGTGAGTGAGGCGTGGTTGGAAGTACTGTCTTGTTTGATTTACTTTGAAGGTAGAGGAAAGTGCTTTTATTACAACATTCCTTTGCATGAATGATAAACAGGTACAGTCAACGTCATAAATAAGTGATGATTTCTGTACCTTGTCGCTTTTAATCGTTTGGCAATTTAGTATGACATTTAAAACACGACGTTAAAGTGACTAGGTTCATACATGATAACTTATTTATGCCGGTGACTGTACATATCATAATGCTTAAAATCAGAAAATACAATAGTTTGAAAAATTATGAAATGAAATCAATCAACAGTAAAAACATCAATTAAAGTAAGTAACATTACAATAATTATTAAAATATATTTAATAGATTTTAATGAATAATTTGTAAATTGAGAGATATAAATTTTGTGTTGCGGAAATGATGGGAGATGGAGTAAGCGTATTTTGGAGTGGAGACCTCTCAAGAGAGGAGTCGGCAGGCCTCCAGCAAGGTGGACCCATGACATCAGTTCAACTGCCAGCCCAATCTTGGGGAGATCCACTGTGAATCGGGCCCAGCGTAGGCAAAATTGGAGTTGCTTATGTCGAACGGTGGGCACAAATACGCTGAAGAAATGAAACAATTGATTTGTTTGTTATTGAAAAAAATTAATACTCAATTATTTGATTACAATATCCCTTTGCACCCAGCTTAGTATCAAGTGACAGATAGATTTTCGTAATTAACTGATTATAGGACATATATTCATCAATTTTTAGTATGTTTGTTTGTTTTTGATCACTGAATAAAATGCATTTTCAAATGTAGACAACCCGCACAATCATATTGCCCAGTGCTGAAAGGGATATACATACATAACTTCTTTCTACACAAACTTATACACTGGTAAACATCTTAGCCTGACTGTGCAAAATGTGCCTACAGAATTATCAACAAGTTTTTTATTGAGTTGCCTGTAATTCTGTAGCTATGCCTACCCACCCACTCTGGGAATGAAGATGTTACATTATGTATTTGGCATTTTAATATTAGTAGTTTTGACTATTAGTTTAAACTAAAGGCTTCTTTTTTTCAAAAGAAAAAACAGAAGGCAAACTAGTACACGTAAGTATGTTTATCATTGTTCGATAAACGAAAGAGTGGACTGTATGGGTACGAGAAACGACAAAGGGGTGCGACAGAGTTGAAAGGGATTACCAGAAATATTGTGTATGTTCTATTATAAATTAGAATTAAGCTAGACTAAAGTGAGTGGTGGTCTGACCTGGCGTCTCCGGATCTGCTGGATACAGAATCGTAGGCGTCCGCAGCGATGCACCGTTGGTGGCAGTTTTCAGCTTCTCCAGATCGACCGTCAACCTTACCTTCAGTACACGCACTTAGCCTTCGATTTACGTCCAGGGTTCACGCCGGGAGCCTCCAATACACTTTGTTTAGTTATATTACGAAATTAGATGAATTAGTGAAAAGGTTGAATTATTAACGGAGCGAGAGGTGTTCGCGCGACAATATTTTAAAACGGAACCCAATTAAGTAACGGACTTTGGTGGGGGGAGGGAAATTGTTGCCAGCTACGTAAAAGGTAAACCCTTTTTAATGTTACCACAACAAAACTAAAATAAAATACTGGACAATGACAAAAGTGAACATTCCGCCCACCAAAATACATTAGTATTTTGACTAGGATACGACAAAACAAACGAAAATAAAGAGCACATAAAAAAAAAACGATACAAGTAAACATGAAATGGTTAAATAGGCAAAGGGCAGAGCTTGACAACAGGTCGTTTATAAAAGCCGTAAGCAGTGCGCACCGTGACGACACGGCAGACTCCGTCAGACCCAGGATGTGTGTCTACTATGCGACCTAGAGGCCACTTCATGGGGCTAGTTTGCTCGTTTACTATGAGCACTAACACACCCTTTTCTAAGCTAGGTTGCCTATCATGCCACTTCATCCGCTGCTGAAGAGTGTGCATATACTCCTGGGACCACTTTCTCCAAAAGTCTTGGTGCATTTTTTGTAACATCTTCCAACGCTGAGTGATACCAACCTTGACATCAGTCAAGTCCTCGTCCGGCACAACCGACAATGGTTCTGTGGTCAAGAAGTGACCAGGAGTTAAAACCGTTAGATCGTTGGGATCGGTGCTAAGTGGAGTAAGTGGTCTTGAGTTTAAGAGGGCTTCGACTTGACTTAAAACTGTGTAAAACTCTTCGTAGGTCAGCCTCTGCTGCCCAACGACACGCGACAAATGAGTTTTCACAGCTTTAATTCCAGCTTCAGCCAGACCCGAAAAATGTGGACTCCCCGGCGGGTTGAATTCAAACCGGATTTCGTCCGCCTGCGCTGCGTCTTTAATAAGACGCTCCAAGATGTTGCTAGCGCCGACAAAATTCTTGCCCTGATCTGACACTAAGCGACAGCAACGACCACGACGCGCTACGAACCGCCGAAGTGCGGCCAAAAAAGCTTCCGCAGAGAGTTCGGTGGCAAGTTCGACATGGACGGCCTTGGTCGAGGTACAGACGAACACGCAGATGTAGCCTTTATAAGTCTTGTTTCCGCGGCCACGACCGAGAGAGATGTCGAAAGGCCCGCCAAAATCGACTGCAGCGCTCGAAAACGGTTTGACTTGGCTAATGCGATAGGATGGCAAGTCACCCATAAAAGGCGCAGGAGCACCCAACGGACGAACACGAAAACATTTTAAACATTTTGCTGTTACAGCCTGGATAGCGCGCTTTACAGACAATATCCAGAAATGTTGAGCCAGTAAGTTCTGGAGAGTTTGCGGCCCAGGATGCATAAACCTTTGGTGATATTCATCGATAAGCAAAGATGTAAGGCGATGGTCGCGAGGTAGGAGCAACGGATGCTTCACATCGAAGTCGAGAGAAGCTCGCGACAAGCGTCCGCCCACCCTCAAAAGCCCCGCGTCATCCAGGAACGGAGACAATTTTCTAAACCTCTTAGGGAGGTTATTCGGCAACTCGGTTTTAATCTTTCCTATCTCTGACGAGAAGCTACGCTCCTGGACAGAGCGTACGAGAAACATCAGAGCCTGTTGTATCTCAGAAGGTGCCAAGGGTCCCAGAAGCAACTTGTTTGGTTGTTTTCGACTTTTGACATTGTGCACAAAACGGAAGCAATATGCCAAAACATGTTTGAGGGTTTTCAACGACGAGAACCTTACTAAAAGGTCTTCCACTAAGTTCTCGCTAAGAGATGTCACCAGAACTGTAACTTTCTGTTCTTCGTGGAGAACATCTACATCCACCGACAGCATGGACCTAGGCCAATCTTCGCTAGCTAGCTCGAGCCAGTAAGGGCCATTCCACCAGCAAGTTTGGTTCACTAAATCGTTAGGCAGGAGGCCTCGAGACCCACAATCAGCTGGGTTGTCTGATGTCCTTACGTGACGCCAGCAATCGGGAGGAATGATGTCTTGTATGTGGCTTACACGATTGGCCACGAAAGTTTTCCATTTGGATGGACATGACTTAATCCAAGTGAGGGCCACACTTGAGTCAGACCATGCGAAGACTTCACTACCTGAATGGAAGGGCTTTAGCGCCTCTACGACAGACGCCATCAAATCCGAAAGGAGAACCGCCGCCAATAGCTCAAGGCGCGGTATCGATAACCTGCGAAGAGGTGCGACCTTAGATTTGGCACAAACTAGTTGGACAGTGACAACTCCATTCTTGTCGACTGTCCTGCAATAGATGACCGCACAGAATCCCCGCTCTGATGCGTCGCAGAACCCGTGGAGCTGTAAGACGACAAATTCCTTCACCATACGGCGGGGTACAGCTACAGAGCTCAGCGACGACAGTTGACCCTTTAACGCTTGCCATTCAAGGCCAATGTTGTGCGGAGCGTCGTCATCCCAGGCGACGCCGGACACCCAGAGCAGCTGCATTAAGTATTTGGCGAAAAAGGTTACAGGCGAAAGAAGACCTAATGGGTCAAATATCCTGGCTATCTCCGAGAGAATGGTGCGCTTAGTGCACCGACGATCCTCGACAGAAACCTTAAAGACAAAATTATCAGAATGCGGCAACCACAAAAGGCCAAGTATCTTGAGGGAGACGTCGCCAGTGGCATCAAACTCACGGAAATCCTCAGAATAGAGATCCTCTGGAGGCAAACCGTCGAAGAACCCCTGGTGATTTGATGTCCACTTCCTTAGGTGCATGCCACCCGACGATAAAATAGTAGAGAGGTCCGATCTGATATCACGCGCCTGCCCTACGGACTCAGCACCAGAGACGATGTCATCGACGTAGATATCACGGCTTAGCACTGCTGATCCACCAGGGTAGTCGACCGCTGACTCCTGCGCCAGCTGAGCAACAGTACGGAGAGCCTGGTAAGGAGCTGACGATACACCATATGTGACCGTGAGTAAACGGTAGTCCCTAATAGGCTCGTTGACAGATGGTCGCCAAAGAACACGCTGATATTCTGCATCATCTGGAGTTACCAAGATTTGTCGGTACATTTGCTTGACATCTGCAGTAAAAACAACGAGATGCCAACGAAAGCGAAGAAGAAGATGCAGGATGTTCTTTTGCAGTTTCTGGCCTGGCAGGAGGGTATCATTAAGCGAGGTACCCTGTGCGTCCTTGGCACTGGCGTCGAACACCACGCGAAGAGGAGTGCTGGTCGACAAGGGCCTCAAGACTCCATGATGAGGTATGTAGAAAAAGGATCCATTGTCCGCCGTTGGAGGATCACATCTCTCGAGATGACGACATTTCTCGTAGTCTTCCATAAAGGCTACGTAGTTCCGGCGAAATTCAGTATTTTGCTGTAACTTTCTCTCCAACGACGAAAATCTCTTTAACGCGATCGCACGAGACCCAGAGAAAGAAGGTTTGTTGGAAGGATCAGTGAAAGGAAGAGGAACGACAAATCTACCTTCTTCCGTGCGACGAAAATTAGCGACAAAATATTGCTCGCAAATCTGATCTTCCTTCGACAAGATGACGGCACTCGGAGAAACGACTTGTTCCAATTCCCAAAATCGCTTGAGCGAGTCGTCCAACGAAAAAGAGTTCGCGATAACGTGGCAGTGATCACGGCGAGAGCGAGAGCGACAGTCGTCCGTAGCACAACCACCCATCAAAATCCATCCGAACATGGTGTTGATGGCAACAGGTTCGCCTGGGCCACCATGGAGCAACCCTGGACGTAACGACGAAGCAAAAATGTCGACACTAAGCAGCATGTCGATCGGCCCTGGTAAATGTAGACAAGGGTCAGCTAAGTCAAGGTTTTTAATGTGATGCCATGACGAGATGTCAATGCGTTCGGCTGGCATATCCGAACATATAGTAGGCAGTGAGTATGCCTCAAACGAAAAGGTATTTTTTGTGTCACCAGTACTGGGTGAAATAATACACGACAACGTGCCTGCAGGCTCAGCGACCGCCTGCCCTATGCCATTTACGGCATACCTCCCACATTTAATTTTAAGACCAAGTTTTTTAGCACATGCTTCAGTTATGAAGTTACAAGCGCTAGCACAATCGAGTAGCACTCTAACCGGAATTAAGTTACCATCAATGTCCCTTATGAGAACCTTGGCTGTCGAAAATAGTGTAGCAGCTACAACATTATTAGCCACCATAGCAGTTGGCTTCGGAAGGCATGGTAAAGGTTTCAATGTTTCTGCACTTTTGTCTAAAGGCACAGGTTTATTAAAATGCAGCAATGCGTGGTGTGAAAATCGACAGTGTTCACATCGCTGCTTTGATTTACACAATTTCACTGAGTGTGAACCCGACAAGCATAAAATGCATAATTTATTTTCCTTAACAAATTTAAAGCGGTCAACCGGGTCAATTTTTAAAAATGATGGACAAGTTGAAAGACTATGTAGCTCTTTACACAAATTGCATAACGAGGATGATACAACAAGTGCAGCTTTAGGCCTACTAACCGGTTTATTACCAGCTAGTTGAGTATTACCCAATGATGGTGTATTAAAACCTGCTGCGTCTAATGCTCGGAACCGTTTTTCAATAAACATTTGTAATTTTTTAAATTCAGGGATTTCATCCGAGTTATGCTCTAGCTCAAATTGTTCCCTAGTTACTCTATCCAATTTAGACCACAACAACTGAACCAACATAAAATTCTTGTCCGGTAAATTAAAACTTTTCAAAATATCCAAATTTTCAGTGAATGACCGGTTCACCCGTTCTAAATCGTTAGCACGAGAAGACTTTACTGGCTCACAATTAATAAGCCGCTCATAATATGTGGACGCTATTAACCTAGTTTTATTATAATGTTTGTATAATGCATTGTACGCAACCATATAATTCTGGTTAGTAACAGGGTAATTTTTTATTAAATCGTGTGCTTCATTCTGCACACTCGACAACAAATAATGCAACTTTTCTACCTCCGCTAAGTCTGTACGCTCATGAACCAACGAATTAAATAGCTGAATAAACGTTATCCAATTATCTATCTTGCCATCGAATTGCTTTAAACTAATTTTTGGCAGCTTAGGTAGATTGGGATGGTGCAACGAGGTGGCAACAGTATGCTTTACATTAATACGCGCCTTAACAGCCCTCATCTTGGTGTCAAATATCGCCGTGACATTAAACTCTTCCCGACGCTCACTTCGCGGAATTGAAACCAAGATTTTCATCTGTGCCTCGTGAAAACTATCTGCTATTGACAAAAGATCTGCCTCAGTGCACAATGCCAATTCAGTTTCGTCCTGCATAGAAAGGTACTCTAACCTCATCATAGCGTAGTCCCTCGCGATGAGCAGAGGATCCGCTATCTCAGCCATGCTTGTATCCTCTCCGACTTTGCTCATGGCAACCAAACACAACACAACACAAACACTATCACAAACGTTACGACAACTTCGACGAGAATTTTACCACAAGGCAAATTAAACAGACAAAATGACAACTAATACCTATCTACCTTCACTTGGCGGTAGAAGTTAACTTAAAATTAAAATACGATTGACACAACCGTCAGTGTTGCCAGTCTAAAATGACCGACTCAATATCGAAGAACGAATGAATTTGAATGATTCAACCTTTCCAATAACTTTTTTTTTTAACAACAATATTTCTGTTTACCCGAAAATATTTAAGAAATTTAGAAAATTAACGGCGAAACGAATTTTACGCAAGTGACTATACGAAAACGATAAAACAAAAGGTCACTTATCAAAATATTCGGATCGAAGACCAAAAATGTTCGATAAACGAAAGAGTGGACTGTATGGGTACGAGAAACGACAAAGGGGTGCGACAGAGTTGAAAGGGATTACCAGAAATATTGTGTATGTTCTATTATAAATTAGAATTAAGCTAGACTAAAGTGAGTGGTGGTCTGACCTGGCGTCTCCGGATCTGCTGGATACAGAATCGTAGGCGTCCGCAGCCATGCACCGTTGGTGGCAGTTTTCAGCTTCTCCAGATCGACCGTCAACCTTACCTTCAGTACACGCACTTAGCCTTCGATTTACGTCCAGGGTTCACGCCGGGAGCCTCCAATACACTTTGTTTAGTTATATTACGAAATTAGATGAATTAGTGAAAAGGTTGAATTATTAACGGAGCGAGAGGTGTTCGCGCGACAATATTTTAAAACGGAACCCAATTAAGTAACGGACTTTGGTGGGGGGAGGGAAATTGTTGCCAGCTACGTAAAAGGTAAACCCTTTTTAATGTTACCACAACAAAACTAAAATAAAATACTGGACAATGACAAAAGTGAACAATCATAATTATCATACTTACATACAATACTAGTTAGCTTGGGTTGGGAGTCTTGGGACAAGGTTATTTTGTGTGAGATTGTCCCCTAATTATTACTTTTTGACTTTTGTCTTTAATATTTTTTTATTTTATTGTATTTTAACTTTATCAATCCCAACTATATATTTTTATTTTTATTTTGTGCATTATGATGTGTGCCCATGACAAACATCAGGTGCTATGAAGTAAAATTTAAAATTTTGTTTATTTTTTACAAGCATTATCTAGATGCCTGGTAGTTGTACCTGTCCTATAATCCAGCAAGTAGTGCTTCTTGCAGTCCCTGGTTATGGGCACAGTGTTTGGCAATTAGGGTCAATATTACATCAAAGTTAAATGCTATATTAGACATTAAGGCAGCCATTTGAATGTGTTTTTGTGCAATAAAGATTAAATAAGTTAATAAATATCTTATAATGTCATTAGAGCTTACCGGGTGGGCCCTATTCAGAGTATGTGCGAGGTGCTGGCAGAACAGCATTATGAACTCATTTCACACAACATATGCTGAGCCAGAACCTGTTCATCCACACACATTGCTGGGCTCCAGCGTGTGCTTTGCTTGGTATAAAACTGCCAAGACTGTATTCTACAAAATGGTTTTAATATAGGTAATTGTGATATAAACAAAGTTACTTTCACTCTGTGCATTCACTTTTAATGAATTGTTTTATTTCTCTCCTTCTATTAAATGATGTGGTGTAACTAATTATATTATGTAGCAAGGATGCTGTTGCCAAAAATGCCTGATTCATGATATAAGAAGAAAAAAACAACTAAGTATCTAATTTATGTTATAAATTTATATTTGAAATCATTTCATATTAGGTATATCAAATCAAATGTAATGAAATTGTTTATTAAATGATTACCTGGGTGAATCAACTTTTAAGGTACTCCCCAATTTTCGACATGTCTCACTATGTCACCTTAATTTGGTAGAATGCAATTATTTTTTTTGATGTGGTCAATATATTGAATAAATCAGACAATTAAACTTACTTTCTAGCTGACAATTTTTTTTTTTTCTCTATGATTTTCACAAATATATCAGGTAACGCAGGGGACGACGTTGTCCCCGGGTTTTGTATGAAAAACGTGCATTTTCCACTGCGTTACCATGTTTTTACAAAATTATAGAATTGGTTTAAGATTATGAATAGTGAAATCCGAAAATCTGATTATCTAATTTTAACATGTGTAAACCATTATCAATCTCACATATTCTAGTAAGTTTTTATTAGCGTGTACAAAACGAGGACTTTAAAAGTTGATTCACCCACCTATGTGATTATTTTTATGGTACATGATTATTTATTTATTTATTTTATCTTCTTTGCACAATACTAATAGATGTAAGAAGCTCAAATGGTGGATTTAATGCCTAAAGGCATCCTCTACCAGTCAACCACATGTCATGTATAACAGAGAATAAACTGGTACAGTTAGAGAAATTAACAGTGTTAAAAACTTAAGTTAAATCCAAATGGCTACTTAACATTAAATATATTTAATATATAAATAATATGTATATTTATATAATACATAAACAATAATTAAATACATACGACGAAAACAGGGTGTGATGGATGAAGATGATGACGAGATGATGACACTTTACTTAAGTTCTTGCTTGAGGAGCTTACGTTTAAACACGAACTTCAATTAAATTTTAGGCATATAATGGTCCCATCAATGTTTTTATGATTCTGCCAATGTCGAGGTTGGACAGTGCGCTGCTATTTGACGTTTTGTCGTGTTTGGTGCGTTTACAGTGTTCAGTGGGATACCAACAAGAATATTATATATAAATATAAAGATTTTAGAAAATACTTTAATAAATATTTCGTTAGAGTATAATATTATTTTTGGAAAGAAAACTATTTAAGATTTTACGATACGGCGAAAATACAAATGTAACTAGAAAGTGGACATTAATCGGACGGGTAATACAACGGGGGAAGTAGATTATTCCTATAACAGATATTTTAGGTCAATACAAAAATTAATGTTCCAATGTTCCTTCGGCCAGACCACACTCACAAATCGAGCTGTCTCTAATTCTCAATTTTGGTAGGAATACAGGAGAGCAAAAATTACCTAGACGTAAACGAATAATGACGGAAAAAAAAACACAAATTTGCGTTGCTAGACACTTGTCGTTTTAAAAAAAATAGCGCATCCGGAGATGGATTGCTATGATTTACATGATGTGTCTGTCAGACTCCTAACTAGGCTGGGCCCGTATCTTGGACTTCTGCGAGTCGAGTGTAATTAACAAATTGAGTTACATAATAAAATAAGTTTGGACACAGAAACTTAATTCAATAAAATCTGGCAAGACTGAAACAATTCATTAAAATAAGTAAAGAATCTACAAAATTATACAAACAATTATTGTTTATTTTACGCGATTGTCATTTTATTGCATTCAATGATTTCTGGTTCACCTTAAGGTTAACTTGTTGTGCTTGTTGCGTTAAGTTTGCCTTTTGTACACTATTTTAACTTTGTAGGTATATGTTTCATTCAATACACAATCTAAATGTTCC
>CASGFW010000105.1:0-28961 GCA_949316455.1 Acleris holmiana | reverse complement strand
AAACCAGTAAGTGAAATTTTATCCCTTCATTTTTTCGTGATAGTCTCCTGTTTTTTTATGCGAAACCCAGCAAGGCATCTTTGAAGAACCCGTTCGCAGTGCCGGCGTGACAAATTATAAGCCTGGCTCTTTTTCCAGATGGATCTTTAGACGTAGACGCAGCGTAATTATCGGTCCAAGAACGGCTAACTGTATGATTGGCATTAAGCCATGTCTCATCCAATAAAACCACATTCTGCCAATATTTTATTTGTTTTGCTTGGACTAAAAAAGTATACCTTGCCATCACAATATCGTACCTTTCCATTAATATTTTGCGTTTATTAGCCTTCGTGTATCGAAATCCAATTTCATTTAAAACTGTTCCTAAAAAACTTTTTTTGCCGAAAAACAAGCCGGCTTCTTTCAGGGATTCTACTAACTTCCTCCTCGTTGGATATTCTTTGCGTAAATAATAACCGTAGACATTATCTTCGAAAAGCATCGGAATCAAAACTATCAATGCTCACAATTTATTTTGATCGTTTTTTTTCCTATTTGGAGTCTGAAGAACATTATCTTGCCATTGTCATTGCCAGTGTCACCATATTTTTCTTTACTTATCCTGTAGCCCTAGCCAAGATGCAAACGCTTCTAACGTTTTTCTTTTCTATCGCTCAAAAGGTATGGGATGACATTCTCGTGCGTTTCGATAAACCGCGTGGTCGACTGTCATCCCATACATTTTGAACGATAGAAAAAAAAACGTTAGGAGCGTTTGCATCTTGGCTAGGGCCCCTGATGACAGTTCGCTTTCTAATATCGAATGCATCAGCTACACGATCAAGCACTTGTGTCAATGGTAACAATGGCCCGCTATTTTGAGCCTCACGTTCAAAATAATTACGTAGCCGAAGAACGAACTCACGCGTTTGACTGTTTAAAACAGTATTTTTCTTATGTTTGGGTATAGTGACAAGATCCTCATCAGTAGACCTCGTTATCTCAAGGCAGTGACATCAAAATAGGGAAACATATGGGTAAATAGCACAGTTTGATATTAATTGTAAGTAAAATCATTGTTTTTTCAAAAATTACAATCACATATTACAAGAACATAAATACGATCATACAATCACATTTACTATTTAAGTTTTTAACTTTCATTTCAACCCTTTCACTTAAACATTCACACATAAAGTTATAGTTCTATCTAATAATATTTCGAGATCATTTCGATATTTATAGGTATAGACCTCCTTGGTCAAGGGTGACCCCGCTAACTAAGACTTATTTATTTGCTATGGAAATTCATAATGACAAAGTACATCAATACTCACAGTATGTGAATTTACGGTTCGCGTGATTTTGATTTGTTATAATGGAAAAATTAAAGACAACCTTGTCTATTTTGATTATTTGATAAAAATTTAGAGTAAGCTGTTTTGTTAATAGTGAAATTTACGAATGATTCCAAAAAAATATGACATAACCATCTTAATTAAAAAAGACACAATGAGTTTGAAAGCGGCAAATCATATCCAGAGCAGTTTCATTTCATCATCATCATCATCATATCAGCCGAAAGACGTCCACTGCTGGACATAGGCCTCCCCCAAGGCTCTCCACTTAGACCGGTCCTGTGCCTTCCGCATCCATCGCGATCCCGCCATCCTTACGAGGTCGTCGCTCCATCTTGTTGGAGGCCTACCAACAGCTCGTCTCCCGGTCCGTGGACGCCACTCGAGAACTTTCTGGCCCCATCGGCCATCAGTTCTGCGAGCAATGTGACCCGCCCACTGCCACTTAAGTTTCGCTATTCTTCGGGCTATGTCGGTAACCTTAGTTCTACTGCGGATATCATCATTTCTGATTCTATCCCGCAGAGAAACCCCGAGCATAGCTCTCTCCATAGCCCTCTGAGTGACTCTGAGCTTTCTTATGGCAGTTTCATTTGGACCTAACAAAATGTATGATATCGTCGTCTGTTTGTTATCAGATTCCCAATTGTACCAACGTGAAAAGGGTAGGTTCATTTTATTGTTTTTCAAATGTGCCATTTCTCTCATACTGCTAATAAACTTAAAATAAGTATAAAATATTTCCAATTGGCCACATACTCCCCTATTTTGACACTTGTGACATTTCACTGCTCTGAGATAACGAGGTGTACCCATCAGAAGCGTAAACGGAGGTAAGACGAGGGCGAAGTGGAGACAGGGCACGAAGAGGATCTGAAGAGCTGCAGCGGTAATGAGATCTGGTTCCTGTGTAAGTGGAGGGGGAGGACGGCAGGTATGTGGAAACGCAGATAGCGGGATCACTGTTAGTTTGTGAGTAATAAGCAGACAGGCCAACTCGCCTTAACAGTTATGCCAACTTGACTCAAAGGGTTAGGCTAACTCGTAGTAATATCAGTTAGTTTACTTTCAATGTTTACTTCTTGAAGCTGTAGTAGGAATAACCGTGTATTTTAGATGTATGGGCTTTTATAGTCTCCAGGGCGACGATGCGAAATTTTCATAATCATTTGAATATGGAAACGTTTTATTGTGTGCCAATAGAGTTTGTGGATCAAACTCTCGAAATAAACTTTATGGCAAAAAAAAGATGACATGGTCAGAAATTTGAAATATTGAGTCAAAATGTACAATATGTGAAATTATTGATAAATGAGTGAATAAATAATCATAAAACCACTGTAATTCAGAACTAGAACGCGAGTTTGCCAGCGGCGGTAACGTGAAAGTGTAGTGACTTGATTGTCATACGTTATTGAACCAGTCAGCGGTCCTTTGTTATCAATGTTATCATCACGCGAATTGTTTTATTGAGATGTTTTTTATTAGTTATAATTAAAACTATGAACCCTAGAGTGCGAGCAAATAAAAACAACCTCAATATGAAGCTAGTTACGAAATGCGTTTCGGTAAATTATAGCCCCAGCAGTATATCACTATTCCGGTACCTACAGCAATGAAGTTTGACATCTGTTTCTTTGTACTTGCTGTCAATATTTAGGGATCTTCATGAGCAAACAAACGTCAAAGGTGCCATCACTCGATGTTTCTACTTTAGCCAAATCAAGCCAAAATAAAGTAGGTAGTCTCACTTTGGCGTCAAATCAGTGTCAAAATTCTTTTTTGCAAACACTCTTTGATGTAAAGATCGGTAGTCATCGTGGAAATAGTTATGAACGCGAACGAACGTACGTAGGTGACGTAGGTCTTGAATAATGCACTGTTCATTTTTGGTTAAAACCGTGTCGTATAACTTTCGAAGACGGTGTTTAAGATTTGGCTTCCGTTGCTTTCGATAAGTTACCAAGTCGCGTCGATACGCTTCTTGGTCCTCTGAACCATTCCAACAGAAGTTCTGAACTTTTTAGGTCTTCCCAGTAGGTACTTTTTAATGGCATTTTAAACCGCAGAACGACTCACCTTCTCGATTTTTGCGAACTTTCTTATGGACATACTCTTTTCTCGTGAGTATTTGTCCATGATTCGTTTTTGTTGCTCGGGTGTTAGTTAGGCCTCTCATTTTTTAAAATCAAAAGTAATCCGAAAAAAACCTTATTAATTGAGTTTAATACCGTATCATCTATGATATAATTTGACATTTATATTTAAAAAAAAAAAACAAACAAGAATGGCAGCCAGCTACAGTTGTCATTATACTTTTCGATACAGTCTTTAGGAGTAAAATCCGCAGCATTGCAGCATCGTGTTCACATGGGCAAGGGTGTACGACCAGCGACTGCAGGCGGCGGCCTTTTAGTCTGGACAAAAACTTGAAAAAGCTTCCGTTATGTGTCTGGAAGCAAAACATATATTTTTTTCTTCCTAATAATCCGACCTCGCTGAATCAATAAATGCCGGTTGCCAACCGTTCCCCTCCCCCCTTCACCCCTTTTACTCTTCCAAAGTGTTCCTTGCCGAGTTTTTTTTTTATTTTACAGAAACCTGTTTAAGATAGAAAGTTCTCTTTTTCAAATTCTGGTATAGTCTATTTTGACATTATGCATCGCTATGAACTGTCTAAGACTTTTACAGTCACACAAATGTGTGTGTGAACGGCGCTGAACGCGTTGAGATTGATAAAAATGTGCCATATGTGTCCCAGGCTTCTAAATTGGTAACGTTGCAAGTTTTTTAGCTATAAAATTAACCTACCTACGTAATATCAAGTTTGTGTCGAGATTTAAGCTCTTGCGGTAAAATCTTAAGTACAACTCCCCGTCGAGAAAAAAATGGTGCGTACAAACAGTACTAATTAGTAGGGATACTCACACTCGCTGCACTGTAGGATGATGCCTGTGACAGCCAGCCGTATTTCGTAATTTCAATCACTACTGACAAGCGATGTGTTGTGAAAATAGGCGATTATTTATTTAAATTCATGAACGGCGTCGCTTGTTAGGTTTGTACCAATGTCGTATTTATGTGACGTGAAAAAAAACAAGCGTAATACGCGTTTAAATGAGCTGTCACAGGCCTATACAGCGCAGCCAGTGTAGTTGTTAAAATTTTTAATGAAGAACCAGTTTTTCGTTTCTTTTGTGCTTACCATGGAGTAACTTTCGCGAGTTTATTTTTGAAAAATTCCGTATTGTTTAGAATATCTACTTGCACATAATATTGAAATTCCTTTACTAATTAAGTAGCTCCTACAGTCACATTATAAGTTGTAGCCGACCAAGTTCAGGTCATCGCACATTACAGCGCCCCGGCACCAGAGCAGCACCGCCCGGACCATGGCCTCGTTTCCTCCTCTTTCGACCTTTAAGTGGTATTGACTATGACGTCTTTGGTTGGCTATGACGTCGTGTCCTCTTTTTAAACCTGGCTTGTCAAAATTTACGGGTTCACTCCAAATTATGTATACAAGTTTTACACATTCATCATGTTCCACCTTCTGTCAAGAAAAAAAAAATTGTAGAAATTAATGCATAAAGCTATAGAATGTGTCTACCTTACTGGCTAACTAACTAGTAAGTTACTATGTATACTAATGTATAAAGTCGTTTTTATTTACGTATAGTCTTAATGCATGCTTATGCGATTTTGATGACAACACTAATAATTTACCAACAAGTCGTTTTAGAGTTGTTGGTATTTCTGTAGCTCTGCCTACCCCACTCTGGGAATAAAGGCGTGATATTATGTATGTATGTATGTACTAATAATTTCTACCATTAAACTGCTCTCAAGATGAAGACGGAAGGGGCCATAGGAACTCCTCAGTACAAGTTAGAGTGCGCGGCGTAGGTGCAGTTGATTCTGTTTACTTATGCAGCGTCATCCTAATTATCCTACCAATTCTACTCTTATTATTTTTTTTTAATAATCTATCCGCCCTTACTAATATTATAAATGCTAAAGTAACTCTGCTTGTCTGTTACGCTTTCACGCCTAAACCGTTAAATCGATTTCGATGAGATTTGGTATGGAGGTAGATAAATTAAATCCCGACCAAGGACATAGGGTTTTTACCCGCGATTAACGACTTCGACGCGGACGGAGTCGCAGGCAACTGCTGGTATAATTATCATTGTAAAAGCACGTTTTTGTTCGAATCACGCGTGAACAGTAAAACATCGTCGAATTATTGGAATACCGTTAAATATTCCAACCTCGACATGAACATCAGCTGTATTTACTTTGGTTAATTAATGAATTACACGTAACAGAAAATGATTAAAATAAACAAATGATTCAATAACGCGTGGGTGATATTTTTTCATCACAGATTTCTTTAATTTGTCTTAAAGTGAAACTTTCTTCATACAGGGTTATACGGAACCATTCATGTGCGAGTGACACTCGCACTTGTCTGTTTTACAAGCTTTTATTTAACTTGCTTAGGGCCTGTTGTTTGATCAGTAGTTAAATTAACTAATTATTTAAAAACGTAACTAATGGTTAAAACTAAACGAAATATGTAAACTGGCGGCGGCTGTAGCTGTGTGTAATCTGCCGGGTTAGAATAGTGCCACTCCATGTCTTCCAGTGGATGTCGTAAGAGGCGACTACGTCTCAAGAGGGAATAAAGGCTTGTAGTATTGTTAGGCGATGGGTTTGCTACCTGTCACTAATACACTGGTAAATACTTGTGCAAAATTTTGTTACAGAATCATCAAATTAAGTCTTTTTGGAGTTGTTGGTATTTCTGTAGCTCTGCCTACCCCACTCTGGGAATGAAGGCGTGATGTTATGTGTATGTGTGTGTCATTATAAGACCTGTTTCACAATCGACAAGTAGATTTATCTTTCAACTAACGACAGCCCTCATTTTGTCTATTTTCAAGTGTAAGAAAGGGAAAGGGCTAAGTACATTTATTTGTCAGATATTCATTACTTGTCGATTAAAAAACACGTGGTACCTAAGTCAATCTGAGATTAGGATCTAAATATCACAGTATTATGAAATTCAGTTATTTGGAACCTACTCATTGACTTGACATTTTGAGACGGACATTTTGCCGTTGAGATGATCTGGATTCAAATAATTCTATGATTCATTGAATGAGTAAATATGGTTTAAAGATTACGAAATTCAGTCGTCGTGACACCAACTCAAATGTCATATTGGTCGGTTTCATTAGTTTCATTACGTGTTAGTATCGTGTCAGGGTCATTATTTATAATTAGCAGTGAATTAGTATCTCAAATGTTTTAATAAAAGACTGCACAGATTGTCTTCCACGCATGATATAAAGGCTTCGACACACTGAATGCGTGTCAGGAGTAACGCAGATTAAACGCGAACCCGCGCGTGGTTGTTTATACATAGAACGCATTGTTCTCGGCACACTAAAAAAAAGACGCTGGCCTACATTTTAATTTAACTGATCACTGTTTGAAATCTCCGAAAGTTCCCTGTGAAAATAAAGAACCTTTACTTTCACTTGCTCGTTTTCACTGAAACCATGAAACCATGAAGTAAGAGGGTTGGTACGATTTGTTTACTTGAAAGAATAAAAACAATAAACTAGTATTTCTCAGCGAATGACAAATTTGTATCAATAATAATTTAGCTATCAACCTGTACACTCGTACGTTTGCTTGACAATTTATGAGGGAACTAATGAGGTAGGTTTGGGGCGGGCTACTACTATTTAACTTGACAGTACAGGCGTCCAAATCGTAAGCAATACGATTGAAATAGAGGGAAAAACCAACTAAAATAGAACCCTTGCTAGTTTTTTGTTCTTAAATTTGCTGACAATATCAGTCAAGTTTCGTTTCTTGCTGGAATCATCTTAAGCTATGATATTCCATGACTACACAAACATAACAACGTAACATTTAAAGATAGGCATAAAATAATAATAAACCACGACGCCTTTTATGCGTCCGCTCAAAGTTACTAGTCCCTTTAACGCACGTAACTTCAGAGCCCTTAGTGTAAGTGGCTAATTCATAAAAACGTCTCAAATACGTTTGCGTTGCTCGTATAAATATCATGGACGAAACGTGTTCGAGACGGTTTGTCGCGTGAACAGCATCTTAGTACACTTAAGGCTCTGGTGTCAATCGAGATGAACTTTACAACGAGCGAGATGTTACAAAAACAAAATGTGTAGTTGATATTTTATCTTGAATGAGAATCACATCAAGTGGCTCGTAAATCGGTGAGCTGGATGGAGTATGAGTGTGTTATGTATTACGTAGTAAGCAAATGAAAAACCGTCCGAGTGCGAGTAGGACTCGCGCACGAAGGGTTCCGTACCATGATCACAACATAACACACTTTATTACCTTTTTTAGTTTCACTGTCTGTGGTTACAGACAAATCTTGCAAAAACGGCAAAAACTCACGTTTGTTGTAAAAAAATATTTTATTTTGTTTTTGTATTTACATCTGTAAAAATTTCAACCGTCTGGCTATCACGGATCATGAGATACAGCCTTGTGACAAAGAGACTGACAGACAGACAGACAGATGGACAGTGAGGTCTTAGCAATTGGGTCTTGTTTTTACCTTTCGGGTACGGAACCATAGAAAAAGCCATTTTGCCCGATCGAGCGTAATGAGCTAATGAGATGAAAAGCCCGTGGGTAGACTTTGCCTGCAGTTACATTACAAAACATATTTAAGTATACAGAGTAAATTACTTTCATGGTACTTTACTTGTCATGCAACTGTGTCGTGCATTTGTAAAATATTTACTGCCCTTTTTTACACTGTTTGGGTTACTTGGTCTTAATTAGTTTTTTAAAAACACAGTTAAGTATTTTGTTTCTTAAGTTCGTGGTTTATTAGCCGAATAAATGATCCTATTGCTGTTTATTTATTTCGTCAAGAGCTGGAGTAATGAGTAGGTAATCGGTTTAGCGCTTGGGAAAATGGCCACATATTTTATGTCATGGAGAAGCTTTTTGAAAAGCTAGTGAAGTCCTGCGCATTTACGTGTAAATTTATCCTAACGCAAGACCCCTGGCAAACCCCCGCATCATAACCAGAGCGTATCAAAACTGCGGTCTGAGGAATAAGTTAATGTTACTTTGTCTCAATTTTATTGTGATGCAAAATTTATTTCTTTAAACCGAATGTCGTTTAATTTAATCGAGTTTTAAAAAATGAGTTTATTAAGGCTGTACGAGTATGTATAAGATTCTAAAATGGTCTAGTAAAGAATCAAAAGTGGCAAATCATTTTTCAAAATGACTTACCTACCTGGGAATGTAATTTCTTTTCTCATCCCGCCATTGAGATATTCTCCGAACATAAGAGATAGATAAGAGTTATTTGTGCAAGAGAGCAAAGTTGGTTTTTAACACAGTTGCTCAAAAAGTGGTACTTTTTGTAGCTGTATATCGTGCGGAAAGTGGGATATTACGCACTAGTGCGTTAAAGTTTTCTATTTTTTTTAAATATAATTTTGTTTCAACTTCCAAGCCGTGCATCTAACCAAAGAGTTTGCATGATCAACCACTTTTTGATTTCGTCATTTAGCTTTGAGACTATACATAGGTAATATAATTTAAAATATTAAAATGAAATACATACATACATAAAATGTATGTAGGTAATATTAAAAAAAAAAACAGCTCTCATCAAGATGGCTGAATCTGAATTAGTATTACGAATGATTAGATAGTTGCGTATTAAGGTGAATTCACATTACACCATGCAGAAACCGGGCACAGCCCAGTACGGCGTAATGTGAATCCACCTTTATGCATTACCGCTGGTTAATAGAGAATTATACTTTTTATTTTTTAAAAGGTAATTAATTAAATTACTGTGACTTTTTTTTTGGCTGAATGGTCACAACCGTTGCCATTTCATAAAGTCTGTGTCAATTAAAAGTAAAATTGTCTCTTGTAATAGTTTTATTTACTGATTTATTTTGTTTCATTGATATTTTTTCGCAAATGTATTAAAAAACGTCGTTTGATACACGTGCGGAACTGTCATTTTAACTCGTCCCGAGTCTTGTCCCTCGCTTGCAGCTCGGGCCAAGATACTTCGGGACTCGTGTAAAATGACATACTTTCCGCACTTGTATCAAAATGTACTATTTTGCTGCAAAACAAAGATTCTGTTGCACATACTACTTTTCACCGCAGCAGCGGGAAAATATTACCTTAAGGTAAAAAAGACCACATGGTGAACATTAAACGCCATCACCCCGCCGCCCGCATGGTGCCACACCACGACCACCTTTACACATTGTGAAAATTAATTAAAATGTTACTTTTCACTTCTTATGCTTTTAAAGTCCTTCTCTATGCTGGGTATAGACTGCATAAAATAACATTTTATTTGACAACCAAGCCCTACTACAGCCAGACAGACAGACGAGGTGACTGCTCTAAGTAAACTTGTTATTAAAAGCAAGCATTATTTACAGAAACATTAGAAAATCAACGTATGACTTGGCAGTACTGTGTACCTAAGTTAAAAATCTCATGCACAACATTTAACAAAAAAAAGAAAGAAACAGTGGCGGGAAACAGGTTTTTGTCTCGTTTGGGCCTATTAATTAGTTGTTTTCTTTGCAAAATTTGTTGTGTTACGGAATTTAATTAAAATGTCGTCAAGTGAAGAGGAAATAATGCTCACACCTAATGGACTAATGGAAAAAATGCAACAATCTTTGCTGCCTTAATTCCAAGAAAAAGTTCGCCTGCTGGCTCGGATGGATAGGTACCATAAGTCTTGGATAAAATGGTTGGTTTTATGCCCTTCTTGTACAATCTCCTATAATTGTCTCACGCTCGCTCACGCTCGTAGCAAAATCGACTTTTGCTCTCTGTCTTTAAACAGCAAAACCACCCTTTTTGAGGTGCTGTGATGAAAAAAAAAATCAAACACGCGTCGCGCCACCACTTCGAGATACGAGTACCAAAAAGAAACGGTAACGTTAGCAGTTTGGATGCGCTCCTCCCACGATTACAGACTGGTAGGTTTTAGTAGACTGAAAATAAAATTACATACATACATACATAACATCACGCCTTCATTCACAGAGTGGGGTAGGCAGAGCTACAGAAATACCAACTCTAAAAAGACATGTTAATAATTTTGTAACCACATTTTGCAAAAGTAGGCTGAGATGTTTACTAGTGTATTAGTGACAGGTTGCAAGCCCATTGCCTAACAATACTAGAAGCCCTTATTCCCTTAGTCGCCTCTTACGACATCCACGGGAAGACATGGAGTGGCACTATTCTAACCCGGTGAACACACCGAAAAATAAAATTAACCTGGTAGAATAGAGGCCAACTTGTTTGCTTGAATCACAGCAGTAGAAATGACCTCAGATAATCGGCAGCATTGGAGCTACTTGTGTACTTACCCAAAAGTAGAAGAAGAGTGCCAACCTCTCGTACAGTCAAGGACTTTAATGCCGTTATGCCACTATAATTATTTTACCTTTTTCTTTCATGTGGTTTGACGCTGTCATTGTGACAGGGTTCCATATTGGCATAACAATTAACGTCCTTGACTGTACCTACTTAATAACAGTCTCACAAATACAGTCACCTAATAAAATAAAGCAGCATACTTGAGCCTTGTCATGCTTGTCGTAGGCATTTGACGTTGAGCTAGAAACTTATTATGAAAAGGCTCCAAAGTGCTCAAGATTTTCGCTGTGGTAGCTGGCCTTATAAGTAGCTGCACACTTTAGTACCTTGTCGGTTTAAGACCTTCATAATATCAGTGCAGTAGTTTAAACATGACGTTAAAGTGACAAAGCACCAAGAGTGTAAAGCTACTTAAATGGCTAACCGTAGGTACTGTAATTTGAAGTAGAAAATAAATAAATCAGTACACAGTTAGCTACGGACCCGAAAAAGGGTCAAACTCAACAGCAAAGACAAGTTTCGGGAAAACAAATTGTTTGCCGCCATGTAATTAATGATTATTCTAAAATTTTATTAGACCGCCGCTTGCCACAAGATGCTACATGGTAAGAGCAGAGGAAAGACTGGTATGTTCGATATGTGCATTATTTACACCACACTAGATAGGCGACCTATTAAAAATGCATCCACATGCAGCACCGTACACACATTGGAGGGGCGTAGCTGTTATATCTTAAAACGGTTTTTATGTCTAACCGTCGACCGAGCGAGCGATAATTAAGGCCATAGATTGGTACCTACTTATTCTTTTTTAAGTTAAAAATCAATTCAAAATCAGTATTGATCGGTTCCATGAGTACCTAGAGGCTGTTATCTTAAACTGTGGTAAGTTTTATTGGCCAGGTGAATAATGTAACGTAACTGATTAATGAAACGCTTCGTACCTAAGTTTTTGCAATAATATCCTTTTAATGTTTAAGAATTGACAACACGGCGCGGCTCGGCTTTGTTAAATCATTTTTAACTAGGTAAGCAGGTACTTAGCGGATGCGCCCGGACGCCCTCTCACTCGCACCCTTTGAAATTTGGCGATAGATTGTAAACTTGTTTGTTTTTCATTTTTACTTTAAGTAAGTACTTAGTTAGTTACAATCGAGCGCGTCGACCCGCCGGTGGTGCAAAATCGAATGTTTGCATAATTCGGGAATACACTGACATGGTGCGAATTCAAATGAGTGTGGTGATAGTTAACTAAGAGCTTTAAACTACGTATCGGAAAAGATTCCCGAACCGGCGACTACCTGCCTTCACGAGCGACAATTTTAGGTGCTTACCTACCTACCAATGTGCAGCGTACATAATCAACATTGGTGAATTTAAACGTTCAAGTTTATGCAAATCGAGAGTGTGCAATAAACAATGTTAGTGAGCTTAAGACAACTGATAATATCAGCATTCGATTACTGTGCACTGTGCGAAGTGATGAGTATGTTTGTTTTGTCGCAAATGTGAGACAATTTGTACGGGCGTGCTTTGCTGTGCCATTAAAACAGAGGAGGAACTTCGAACACTCAAGGTACCTAATTTAAAACATAAGAAGCTTCATCGGTGTGATTAGGTTGATTTTACAATCGTTTACATAACTTTAAGAGTTTTTTTTTTAAATAAGTAGTTTAGAATCGTTTGTGCTATTCTATTACACTGTAATCGGTGTTTTTGACGGTCCTAAGCCCGATAAGTAGGTATGTACCTAACTGCCACTATCTTTATCTAAGTGGAAACAACGCTTGTTTATTTGAATTTACAAATTATGCGTTAAGGACTTTAATTGTTAGACACTATGGAACCCTGTCATAAAGACGGCGTTAATAGTTAATTTTAGCTTTCTTTAATCTGGTTAACGCCGTCATTATGACTGGGTTCCATAGTGGCATACCAATTAAAGTCCTTGACTGTACCTCGCCATAATCCACCGGTAACCGAATAAATGAAGTAAGCAGGTGAATAGGTGTGACAAAAATACCTACCTGCCTGGAATGTTATTATTTAAAACCAATCACTTTTCAATTCGTTATCGAACTAATAACAGGTAAACTAAACTTACCTACTGCCGAACCTTGTGCTTCGGCCGCACGCACTGTTGCGAAAAATGTTATAAATGCTTCGACTGGACTAGGTAGGTTGGTAGGTATTTACTTTCGGGCGGCGCGGCGGTTAATAGCTCTGCAATTAATTACCTACTTAATTAAATTCCTACTAATATTCAAACCGCCGATAGATTTAAACTTTGAATCTGAACTTGGTACCTACCTAGTCTTATTTTTCGCGAGGCTGTGCGTGTGCGTAGGCACCTACCTGTAGGTGTGCGCAATGCGTTTTTGTTTTCTTACTGATTTCCTTCGCTGAGTGTTTGTTTATGAGTCTGTTCTTTCGTGTGTTATTGTGCGTGTGCTAGTGTTTCTGTCTTGTGATTTGTGCCAACTCGTTGGATAAACTTTGATGAACTTTATGAGTAACCTACAATAAAAACGTGTTTTTATGAATTAATTTAATTATTCAACTGTTTATTCTACGCATGAACAATACTTAAATAACACTGGCCAGCAGCTTAAATAAGTAAATTACCTACCTAACTACCCACTTGTTTACCATTACAGTCAAAAATAATGCACCTACCTACCTACCTTACTACTACCAAATAAAAAGTTAAAGAAGTTGACGGACGGTAATCCATCATTAAATTAAATTAGGTAGGTAGGTACGGTATTTAACGTTATTAGATTTGAGAGAGATTGTTTGCTAATAACGCTAAACTTTAGACAAAAGGAGTTTGGATGATGGTTAGTTGCTGCCACGTAAGTTTGTAAACATCAATTTCTTTTATTTATTTTAGTTAGGTACCTAGGTACCTAGAACTTTGCTTATAAGGTCATCATAACATACACCTAGGTAACTGTAAAGTTTAACACTAAATACAGTAGGTAGGTGCCTTCATAACCCATAACCACGAGCATGTTAAACACTCAATGCCGATACCTCTTATCATCAGGTACTTAAAAAAAATAAGAAGTAGATAGGTAGGCAAGTTAATTAATTTTAAAAAACCTTGTTACCATTGATGTCGTTTAATAAGTAGACACTGAAGGCAGTAGGTAATTGTTGATTATTTTAAACAGGGAGAGATTATTTCTACGTTATGTAGGGAATCACGCGCGCGGACACGTGACCGCGGGTGAATGAACCGACCGACGCCGGCGGCGATCGACGAGTGAGGCGGCCGGCGCGGCCGCGCCCGCTCCCATTGATAAACGTACTATAACTACCTATCGCGTTGCTTTTGCGTACTAGAAGTGACGGTTTCATTGCGCGCTGAGTTTTGTTTGAAAAAGTCAAAATTTAACCTTACGTTTCCGCAAAAAAATTCCAACGGATTTCAGTTCAGTATAATGGTCTGAAACCACAGTTTCAGTTTTCGTTGGACCGTCCCTTACACCCTGTATAGGCTTTCTTTTAGAACAGAGTTTTTGTTTAACGCAAATTTGAAATGTTGCAATTGTAACTTTATCGTTGTAAAGCCCCTATGGCACCTAATTGAAGACACCTTTCCCCTCGTATTAAACTCGAAGTAAGTAGCTAGAAACTGTACTTTACTTTTCTCGTCGATATACCTACCTAATACCTACTCACCGATTTAATTAAATAAATGTCACTGACTACTTCTTAATTAGCAGCCAGCAACGTCATACATTTTTTACAGTTTGTGCTATAATATAAAGTAGGTATGTAGTAGGCGGTAGAGATCCAGTAAGGATCTGCTAGACCCCATCAAAATTGGTTCAGTATCGCAATAAATAACAGTTTTTTTTAAAAGGTGGTATAAATAAAATTATATTTACAGAGGCTAAAGATTACACACCTTTTAAAACCTTTCTGTTGTCAATTAGTAGAACGAAAAAACTACACATTTACCCATTTACTTATATACAACTACTTAGCTGGTGCCCGCGACTCCGCGTAAAAAACCTTATCGCTATTCCCTCTGGTACTGTCCAATTTCCCAGAATAAAAAGCATCCTATATCCTCCCCCGGGACCTCAGTTATCTCCATACCAAATTTCTTTATCGAAACCAGTTCAGTGGTTAAGCCTTGAAAGTTTAACAAACAGACAGGCAGAGTTACATTCACATTTTATAATAAATAAGTATGGAAGTATAGATGCGTGCGTAAGCTGGCTTCATGCGTCAGGTTCCGTATAATTCGCGTTTATATGACTTTTATACGCTTTATTAGCTGAATAAGCTCAATCTTATATGACTACTTTGCTAGTTGGGGTAGAATTTAATTAAATAAATAAATAAATAAATAATCACAGGACAATGTCACACAAATTGACCTAGTCCCAAACTAAGCTCTAGGCTTGTACTATGGGTACTAGACAACGATAAACTTACTTATATAGAGAAATATATACTTAAATACATAGAAAACATCCAAGACTCGGGAACAAATAGTCGTGCTCATCACACAAATATCTGCCCTTACCGGGATTTGAACCGAGGACCCCTAGCTTCGAAGGCAGGGTCACTCCCAACTAGGCTAGCGTGTCGCTATTCTCTCAGGAGCTGTCCGATTTTTCAGGACAAAAGGTACCCCATGTCCTTCCTCGAGACTCTAATAACTATCTACTTCCCGAATCTCTTATTTTTTTCCCGAATTGTTTAGGTATACACTAAACGTCAAAAAAAAACGCACCTTTTGAAATTTTTAAAAGGAACCTCACAGTCATAGCTTACCTTAGATGAAATATGGTTTGCATTCTACTTCATATCAACATTTCATAAGGTGTGATTTGTTGACGCCGAGTGGGGATATTACAATAAAATCAAAAATATTTCCCCTTGCCTACTTAATTAGCGCCAGTTTTAGTTTAACACACACACACATAGCCACGAAAATAGAACAAACTGACGTCCCGCATTTCTGCTACACCCCTGCTCTACCCGCAGCCTATTAACGGATGGTTAACTTATAATTGAAGGATTTTATCTCAATACTTATTTAAAGACGCGGGGCACGTTAAGCTTCTGCAAAGGAAGTAAAAGTTTATAGTGAACCAAGATAATAATAATGTATTGAGTCAAACAGTTCAACTTGTTACACAATATTTCGGTACCTAGGTAGGTACTTATTATGATCAAAATTTTAATTAAATCCCATGCATGTTGCTAATTAGCCACGATACCTACCTAACTATTTAAAATTTAACGGGCTCGTTTAAAATCAATTCAACGCGATGATTAGCCGAGATCGTTATAAAGTCGAATGGAGCGAGTCTTAACTTGAGTAATAGAATCCGGAGAAACTGTACGAGTGTCAAGAATATTCACTAGATGGCGCTGGTATTAACGAAATAGTAGTGCAGCATCGTAGCATCTCTTATTTAATAAATTTCGTTCCTGGCAATCATCGATAAACAATAGTTAAATATAAAGACTAATGTTTTTTAATTAGAATAGCATAATTATTTTTATAGTTTTATTACACCTATAATAACTATCAAACAGTTGTAACCAATAAAATTAATAGCTGTCACGAGATAGTAAGTAGGTCAAGGACGAGTGCTCTCGCACATTAAGTAGCAGAGCAAGAAACCAACTAGCCATAAAATTATTTAATTCAAATTAGAACTAAATTATTGTTTATTTTATTCATATTTTTAAAAGTAACGAAAAGTGGGCAGCAGCGTTCTTTCTTAAGCTTTCTTGTTATTTTACAGTGGCAACACATTGAAGCTTATTTTGGGTCACTGCGTCGCTTCCAACTTGTACTTCATTCCGATTTTTGTAGCGGTGCCTTTCTCTAAACTTGCAACATAGCATAGTAGTTAGTACCTACTCTAAAGTAGGTGTTTTTATCAAGAAAGCTGGCGGGTGTGCAAAAGTGCTAACCTAATATCAAAGGATTGTTAAAATACTAAAGATTGTCTAAAACAGTGTTAAAACTACATTCAACAGTTAATGAAATAGTCAAGGTAAGCGTTTAGATCTCCGATGTAGCGTTACGAACGCGATAAGCAGTGCTCGCTACGAGTTTTCATCTTGAAAATTTCCACTGTGAACTTTCGAAGCAAAGTTTCTCAGAAGTTTCTTTGTTGACTTCGAACTTTTGCGAAGTTCACCGTGTCGCGGCCCCGTGTTGAACTTGAATCTGTTATATGTGTCATGAAAAGTTTATCCAGAAAATAGTAAAACTTAGAATTTTCGTCGCCATTTTATTTTTTGTCGCGCTGGAAAAGCGGCCATTTTCTTTGTGTCGAGAGTGCCGCGTCGCTTAGGACCGACTCTTATGTGGTCCCCAAAGTTAAAGTTTGTGTGTGATATCAATTTATGAAGTGAATCGGTGAGAACCTGAGCGTTTGCGCGTGATACTTGCGGCTGATTAATCGTTGTTTATAGTGTTTGAGAGAAGTTCCCGAGTGGCCTAATTATTGCGTGGTTAATTTGTGTTGATGAGGGAATGTTTTGACGTAGGATCAGGGGCGCGGCGAGTGGCTTGAGATGGACGACGACCAGCAGTTCTGCCTGCGATGGAACAACCACCAGTCGACGCTGGTGTCGGTGTTCGATACGCTACTGGAGAAGGGAATTCACGTGGACTGCACCCTAGCAGCAGAAGGACAAACGCTGAAGGCGCACAAAGTCGTCCTGTCAGCGTGCAGTCCCTATTTCGAGGTTGGTCATTTGCTAACGCGCTCACGTAATGTAGGTCAATTGCTATCGTGTTTAACTTACAAGGCAACACAGTTTTGCTCTAATAAACAATCCACTTGTTTCGTGCTAGCTTTCATGCCGTAGCAATTGATTTAGATTGGTGCATAGATGAGTTGGCAACAGAAAGTTGTTGCAACTACTTTTCCTGAGTACCCATTTGTAAAGCATTTATTACCCAATGATGCTCATTACATTAACTGGATACTAAAATGACACAAGTAGATTTTAAATTAAAGGTCTTAATTCTAGTTAAGTTTCAAATAACTTTGACAACCAAATTTTGTTTTCAGTTAGTTTCTTTTTTTAGAATGTCATATTTAATATCAACCATTTACTATTCAAATAGGAACAATAGACAGTCACCATAACATACAGATCAGTAAATGTTTACATATCAGAACAAACAACACAATGTTTTTGTTGCAGAATGTATTATCACAGCAGTATGACAAGCATCCAATTATTATATTGAAAGATGTTAAATATGCTGAGCTGAGAGCCATGATGGACTATATGTACCGTGGAGAGGTCAACATCTCACAGGATCAGCTTGCCGCTTTGTTAAAGGCTGCTGAGTCCCTACAGATCAAAGGCCTCTCCGACAACAAACCATCCAGACCGCCGTCGCGCCCCGCACAGGTTGTTGCAGCACACCCGCCTCGAGTGCCATCTCCACCACCTCAGGTTTGTAACATATAACTGTTTGTTTTAATCATACATTATTCAGGTACTGATGGAACTTGTGGCTAATGACCTAAAATAAACGGACCTACCCTAAGTATTCTACAACATTTAAGTCGTATGAATTCACTAAACTTAAGGTTCCATAACTGCATCAATGAAATAATCTAATGCTTTACTAAAGAAATATTTATTACCATAATACTTAATGAGTACAACAACTGCCAAACATAGTGATCAGTGAACTCAAAAATAGAATAGATAAACAGTTACTACTTGTACAATATCAGTGGACAGTGTTGTTCACAACATGGGCTTTGAGCTTGTGCAGTATAAATAAATCCTTACTAAAATCAGGTATAAATGGAAAGAAAAGTAACTCATGCTTTTACACAAAACCACTGAAACAATCTTAGTGAAGTTTAGTATGGAGATAGCTTTAACTATGGCAAAGGAAATAGTGTACTTTAAAAGCCCTAGAAAAATGCACAGTTCTTAAGGGAATAGCAATAAACAAGTTCTTTGCAGATTGAGTCGCAGGCAACCGCTAGTAAATAATCAGCCAAACCGTAATGGATTCAATATCAGATGATTAAAAGTTGTGTAGAATTTTTGTAATTGAATGTAACATACTCACGGCTGTAAATATTTAACTAGTGCACATATCTCCATAATTAGAGATCTTAAAAGTGCCAGCCTCCTTTCTAAAAGATTAGATCTATTATTACATTCCTTGGATTAAATCAAACTATGGAATGTATGGTGTGTTTCTTATAATGCATATTTTACAGACCGTTTAGGTTCACTTTGTCTACTTTCCCATGTTGTCAACTTCCTAGTTCGTCAGCAATCCCATTTAGTCCACAATTAATTCCCAATTCGTCCACTTCCTAGTTTGTTAACATTCCCATCTCATCCATATTCCCATTTTGTTCAAATTCCCACTTCATCCACATTCCCACTTCGTCCACATTCCCACTTAGTCAACATTTCCACTTAGTCAACATTTTCTATTCGTATATAACATACCTCAGAGCTGGTTAGATGGTGGAGTGATGTGAGACATTTATGATGGCTTGAACAAGTATAGTTTGACCCAAAAATGAGTATTTTGACCTGAACTTATGTATTTTATTACTTATTCAAGGTTACTTTCATTGTGTCAATAGGAATATACAGGGTGAGCCCTACAACTGGACTAAACTATTAAAAACAATCAATTTGGTTGTATTTTATTTCTAATGTGGGTAAATGTACCCACGTGGAAGACTGGGAAATGTGGGTGTCTTGGGAATGTGGACAAAGTGAACCTAAACTTTACAGACTAACATGCATAATTAATAAAAGGATTAAGAACTTTCATTCAATAAGGATTTTGTTGTCATTGTCTAAACAAAACAAAGAGCCATTATAAATTCATCTTACTTGCAGTTTATTGGTATAAAAATATTCTCTAGATTTGCAGTCCCTTTAGAAAAATTTACTTGAGGAATAATACATTTCTGTTGAAAATGCCCTGAGACAAGCTTCTGTTGCTGACTAAACTAATTATTGCAGTGCTCATGGTGAAGTGAAAAGTTAATGCTCCTCGCAATTTTTTCAACAGAAGTATTTGAACCCTTTTTTTATTTAAACTTGCTTTGTTAGTATTCCGTAAGGGCGGAATTTTGAAACCAGCAAGTAAGCCCGAGAACTGTAATATAGTCTGATCTGATTAAATCGGAAGGAGGCAATACCAGTCGCCGTACTTAAAGTATATGTACGTTACGCTACGTCAAGTTTCTTATTTATTTTTATTTGCCAGGATCTCTGATTTCAATACAAAATTGACCTGTTCTTGGAATTATTAAATTACAAATAAATATGAAACACCTCGAGAACTCAAGTCAGAGCTGATTTATTCTATTGCCCAAGTAATTTTAAGAATAAGAATAACCTTTATTGCCAAAACCTTAAAGCTAAAAAATTTAAATATATACATATATATCACGGGACAATGTCACACAAATTGACCTAGTCCCAAACTAAGCTCTAGGCTTGTACTATGAGTACTAGACAACGATAAACATACTTAAATAGAGAAATAAATACTTAAATACATAAAAAACATCCAAGACCTAGGAACAAATATTCATGCTGATCACACAAATGTCTGCCCTTACCAGGATTTGAACCCGGGACCGCTGGCTTCGGAGGCAGGGTCACTCCCAACTAGGCCAATGTTTCGTCGTTGTATAAAACCAACAAAAAAGTTAGAGAAAAACAAAACGTATAATTAAAAAATAAACTAGGTTAGGCAATGGGTCCCAATCTCAGCATGTGCTGAGCTGAGATGCCCGGTGCTGATTTTCAGACTGGTCCCTAAAGATGGGACGGTCGCAAATTGATACCAAAGGTTTTCATGATACAGCTGAACTAGTGAACTTTGTTCACTTGTTTAAGCCCTAGGCAATAACAAGACCAGACTCTCATAAGCTTCAACCCATTAACTGAAACGCTCGCACTTAAACATTTCATATACCTACACTCAGGTAGTTTATTATTACAAGTCAAATAATTAATTACTTAATAATAAGTTATAATGTCAAAGTGCATTTTTTATCTGTGTTTACGTTAACCAATTAATGTGGTGTACGGATAGTTTTATTGCCTCAAGACAGATAAGCTACTTTCCATCCCAGAATATCGGAAATCTAAGTCGTGGGCGAAAGTTAGTACACAATATTAAGTCAGGTTTATCTTCATAAACATTTTTAAGCCCACTACACTAATATTATTTATAAAGAGGTAAGATTAGTATTTGTGTATGTTTGTAAAGAATAAACTCAAGACCTACTGGACCCATTTCAAAAAATAATTAATGTTTAGAATGCTACATTATTACAGAGTAACATAGGGTATGTTTTATTTTTCAACGCGGCCAACAGCTAGTATACTTGTTGCATAAGCCTAACTAGAAGAGATAGTACTAACTAACACAATCATGTTTCCCAGATACCTAACTAGGTACCTATGCATGCTATTGCCTTGAATGCAATTATAGTGACGTTTGTGTTATTTTATTAAACCTCTGTGGAATTACTGTACGAATAGCTGTCAATAGTTTCCTTAGTTTTTTATCAGTCTTGTTTTCAGCTTTTAATTTTAGTATTTAGGAGACAAATCCACACAAATTGACCATAGTTATGTAAAAAAGTACATACATAGGTACTTGAAAATAAATAGCTACTCAAGCTCATCACAAAAATATTTTCCGTAACAGCTAGCTTCGTAGGCAGCATCACTACTAAGGGCTTAGTCGTCACTGAGGGTAAACTGGCGTTTCCTCAATAATTGTGTTCATAATGATAATTATGCTGTGACAGCATTCTACTATACTAGCATAGCTGCATTCCATCTTGATCTTAAGGGTTGCCAATGCATTTGCTGCCTTGGAATTAAAGATTTATGGTTGGTCAAGTAGGTATATGGGCCATGTACTATCAGGTGTCGGTTTTACCTAATATGGCTAATTTAAGATTCCGTTGCCATAAATATAAATTATTTTTGCAGTTTTGCCAGAGGAAGTGGGTATAGGTATAGCATTCTACTGTACTAGCATAGCTGCATTCCATCTTGATCTTAAGAGTTGCCAATGCATTTGCAGCCTTGGATTTAAAGTCTTATTATTGTTAACGTAGTTAACGGGTCTCAGATTCCACTTACCATCAGGTGGCCTGAGTGCTTGGGTGCCTTCTCCTTAACATAAAAAAAAAATATATAGGTCTTAAGCCCACTTACCATCAGGTGGCTTGTGTTGTGTGATATAAAAAAAAATGTAAAGAGCATGTCGGTTTTGCCTAATTCGCCTAATTTAAGATTGCCATAGACTAAATTGTTTTTTCAGATTTGCTCTAAGGAAGTGGGTACTTTAATTGTAAATTACTTTTCAATAAAGATTATTTGTATTGTATTGTTATATAGATTTAACAGATTTTGAGGTGCAGTGAATCATTAGATTGGTCTAACTTAGAAAAGCCATCCTTACTAATAGTTTAGTTGAGCTTACCAATAGCCCCAGAGATTGATTCCTCTCATATTCAAACTGAAAAGTGGTATTGGCCTCAAAACTGTCTTCTACTCAAAAATTAGATCTAAATATCTTTAAAATTAGATCATTTTTCAAGTTATTTTATTACCTTTAGCATATATTTATTGTATGAGATTATTAAATTACAGAGGAATACATTTTTTTTTATCTTAAGTACCTAATAAACAAACGAAACTTAGCTATTTAAATAATAAAAGATGAAGAACAACTATACTCTGCGTCAAAAAAATCGCGCCTTTTGAAAATTTCAAAAGAGGTCTCCCAGTCATACCTTCTTACCTTAGATGAAATATGGATTATATCTGCTTCATGTCAAAATTTCAAAAGGTGCTTCTTTTGGCGCTGATTATTTATTTATTTATTTATTTATTTATTACATTCCATTTAGTACAAAAGATAAGAAAGAAAAGAAGAAGATAAGAAAAGTCATTACGAGATAAAGGCTTTTTGCAAATGTGGTCGTTTTGAGAATCCAGTAGTTTTGGTACCGACCCACTTATTCCTAAGTACAACCCAGTAAGGGTATTGTAATGTTACGGTAAAACATAAATAAAATTAAACCATAGTAATTCTAACAACACAAATAGAAATACTGCGTAAAAAAATAATGTATTTCTTTCTCCGATCCCACACCCCATTGGTACAGTTGAAGTCGTAAATAATATGTTTACACTTTAGTACCTTGTCACTTTCATTGACTGATACAATTTCATATATTACTAGCGACCCGCCAGCGGCTTCACCCGCTGCATTTTTTTTCTTTCATGTCAGGGGTATGAAAACTAGATGTTGGCCAATTCTCAGACCTAACGTATGCGGAATGAAATCTGGACAAAATGTTCAGGCACATTTTAAAAATATACTGTTCGAAATTTGAAATTTTGTGTATGTCATTTGTTTTTCGATATATCTGTCAGTCATTTGCCAAATTTTAATGGTTGTGTATTTTATTTTGGATTTATTATGGCAAATCGAGAAGAAAGACGTCGTGAAAGTGTGTGTAATTTTTACGACACTCAGACGGGCCTAAGTCAAAGGTCGTAGAACATTCCACGAAGATGGGGGAGAGCAGAAGTACCTACTATTTATAGTATTTTGTCATCTTATTTCTTACGAAAAACAACGACCAGAAAATCTGGATCAGGGAAAGTAAGCAGTGCAGTTCTCCATAGATGAGTCAAGTTTTATTTCGAAAATGCTGATGATCGGGCCGAAGAATCTGTAAAATATGTAGAACACACGAAGTTCCCAAAAAAAGTTCTACTGTGGCTAGCAATAAACCCTCGTGGTATCTCTAAGCCGGTATTCTTTGAATCCGGTTTAGCGGTTACTGCGAACCGATACATTGAGCGATGTTTGCCAATTGTGCGTGATTTTATACGGGAAAGTCATAGAGGAGCTAATATAGTGTTTTGGCCTGATCTAGTGGCCAGTCATTACTCAAAAAAAACCTTGAATGAAGGTAATGGATGAGCTAGAAATCCCGTACGTACCGAAAGATTCAAACCCGCCTAACGTTCCCCAACTTCGACCAATTGAAGATTTTTCGGCCAATTTGAAAAGACGCGTGTATGCTAATAATTTTCGACCCAAAACCATCTAAAGCTTAAAAAGGAAAATTAAATAAGTTTAATAAAATGCCAGCATCAAAGTATATGGCGGCCATGAAGAAAGTGCCAGAAAACTGCCGTAAGGCAGCCCGGATGGGCCCGAATTTCTTTTTACATTAAATTTTATTTGTTTTTTGTTATTTTGAGCACAAATATGTACATATTTTGTTACAATAATTCAATAAAATAGCTTATTGAACCAGATTTAATTCCGTATACGTTACCCGATATGCACACAAAATTTCATAAGAATCGGTCGAGCCGTTTCGGGGGAGTATGGAAACGAACATTGTGACACGAGAATTTTATATATTAGTACGTGCGTATGGGTTTTGGCCGCTTTGGCACTACTATTATTCGTACCAGCCCAGTTCTATCAGGAAGCCTAGCAGACCCTTTATGTTGCTGACGGCCTCCGGTAGTGACCCCAGCGTTCCGAGGTGCTTTGCTCTGTATCCTGCCACCCAAGGACATGAAAGGATGATGTGGGCGGCCGTCTCGTGCTTCCATGAGCTCTGCAGAGGGGGTCTGTAATACCTAGAGTAAAAAAACCGCACTTACAACCTAACAAAAATTAGCGCTTTAAAGCAACTCTCACAAAAATTGTTTCCTCAAACCCATAATATTTTTAAAATACCTATCTAACGACTCCCCACACTATGAGGTAGACGAGAAAAGGAAATACAACCACCCAATTTTTTTTTAATATTATATTATACCACTTTGTTGGCGTGACTAATATGTTATTCATGCCAAATTACAGCTTTCTAGTACTAAGAGTCTCTGCGCTAGGCTACGGAAGGACGGACGGACGGCTCTACGGCACTTAACTCTGAACCCTCTCAGTGCATCCGCTGCGTCGTTACCGCGTGAATTGCTGTGACCTTTGATCCATTGCTGGGTTATGTCGCTGTTAGTACATACCTTTGATAGGATTTTGTGGCACTCGTGTATCAGCCCAGAAGTTGCTTAACCTTGTATACGGATGGGATATCCCCTTGCCTCCCTGGAGGCGATTGTGTGAGCAGCCATTATAATGCCCATACAATCTGCCCCCTATTTCACCATACAGATGATGCCAGGTGACAGATGACATTTCAGTGTACATGGTGCAGCTTAACCCAGTGAAGTATCAGCGAGTTAACTTTGCAACGTATACCAAATTGTCACCTTTCACGTGTCACTGTCACGATGGTTAAATAGGGGGCTGGGAGTATGGTCTGAAAACTAAATGCAGTTCTAAGCATTATCTGTGGTATTGAAAAAAAATCAATCACTTTTAGCGAGTCGAATGCCATACATTTTTTTATTGTTGTTTTCTATAATAGTCAATTTTTATTTTATTTCCTTTCAAATGTGATGAAACACGTTGTGTTTAGGTATCACGGGCAGTAAGGGGATTACAAAATCGAGTAATTAAATAATACTCTCTTTAGTAAACACCCCTTCTTACGTCCCTTGATGCACAATGTACTACTATTCTTGTCTGACATAAAGCTTACCAAAAATAACCACTTTAAGGGCAAACATATCAAGGAGGCGTAGTTTTGTAATCCATTTAATGGAATTGGTTCCCAAATCTAAAGGCAAGCTAAAAACACTAATGCAGTTTTTTATATTGTCGTCTATATAATGTGTTTATATCCCTCATTAATTTTATTTCAATATTATTCGCATTATAACTAATGTCACTCCCTAAACCAAGTCCACTCTAACAACACCTCATTATGTTAAAAATTAAAATCCATCAAGCCATTTAGGCTGCAGAGCATGCTAAAGTAATATACATACATTTTCATTTTCAACCATAATTAGCATTACAGAATGTTCGCTTTAAAAATGTAACATTTGCAGAAATAAAATGAATTTATTTCTTTCTTCTATATACATACACTCGAGAAACATAACCCTCCTTCTGACGCAGTTTGATTCTATTAAGGATAAAGAATATTCTATAAATAAATCCTTATTTGTCTATGTAATACTCAAAACTGGACACATATGTAAGTTAATGAAATAAACATCAATTCCGTACAAAAACGGCAATGAAAGGACAAAACTGATATATTTGTGTTCTCAAATCATTCACTAAACAATGTTCGTTGAACTTTAAACTGATCAGGTAAACAATAAATCGACGGTGGAAAGGCAAAATTCACAATAAAGCTATCACAATGAATTATAAAAATCTGCTGATTCCAATTATCTACATAACTCAATATCATACATTTTGTCGCTTGAAGCGTTTTTCTGTTCAACCATCGAAATGTAGATCGCACGTTTTGCTTACGCAAATCTCTTGCCCTCGCTAACTTTGGCTATTATGAATATCATTGGTGCAGTACTTTTACAAGGAATATTTTACAGTTATGCCTCTAGAATCATCCCACTTCTCTCAAATAAAGGTCGTTTGTTATCTTCGACCATTCATGTATAGTAAAGATCCGTTCAGCCGTTTTCTCGTAAAAACGTAACAAACAAATGTTACTTTCGCATTCATACTACACTAACTTTTGCCCGCGACTCCGTCCGCTTGGGAACAGTCCAACTTTCCGGGATCAGAAGTAGTCTATGTCCGTGGTCGTTGTATGTTTTGGACCGTGAGGGCGGAACGATTTTATAATATTAGTAAAGATTACTATGGATACAATAATTTTAAACGTCTATCCTGGGCCGGTTTCTCCACTTACAGCCGGAGTTCCTTGCGACGGCCGCGCGTCAACGCGTTAGATACCTTCAAATTGTATATGTTTCAATTACGTACCTAAACTAACTTATTAAATGTGGCATGTCTGTCACATAAGATGGTTCATAATTTTTGTGCCATCTGTGGAGATATCATTTACTTACTGAAGTCGATGAATGGTCTGCTAAATAAATAAGAAGAAAATAATATAAATACGCTACTCTAAGGAATTTCATGCAACTTATACCTTTGCAACCTACGCGAAAATGAAAAAGCCCTGTAGAAATGTTTCTAAATGTAATTTTTTTTTTTCCGCACGCACAGGTTAAGTTGTTGTTTATTTAAATAAACAGTACACTGATCCATAGTTTATTATTATGCTCGTAATACATAATTATAATATATTGCTATTATGTAACTGTATCTTAGTTATATCAGACAGTCTGGGTTTCAGACAATATTATGTCTTCATTCATTTCAACTTCACTGTTTATCATAATAAATAACGTTCGCCTGCGACTTTGTCTGCCTAGTTTTCGTATAAACTGAAGTAATTTCCATTGAACCTATTGAATTTAACATGAACCACATGTGCAAAATTTCATCTTATTCCCTCCAGCGTTCAGGTATAATCCAAAGCACACGTTTTGGAATATATTTTGTAAGGGTCTGAATAATGTCGTATTACACAACCAACCAAAAAATAATAATATTAGTCAATAGAACAACTTTCTTATCTTTAAAATATACCAAACGCGTGGTTGCATCATCAGACATGCCAGTATTAGAGTTGATAGTTTTCAAGAACATATGTAAAAACCAAACAATTTCCTTTTGCCTAGGTTCGAGATGGCAGCATAGATAGCCGCGAGGGCTCAATAAGTCCCACTCGCCGCCGCAAGAAACCGCGCCGCATGTCTACCGAAGGAGCGCCCGCGCCCATCCTGCCGCTACAGCCGACCACAGACAACGTGCACGGAAACGGGGAGGAGCCCCAGTGCAAGGAGGAGAACGCCCGCGACGGCGTCGAGGATCTCACGCTGGATGAGGAGGCCGATGACCAGCCGGCTGTGGCTCACAACGACGTCGTACGCAGTAAGTCATTCCCTTTTTTATTAGCGTTCCAGGTCAACCCGCTACCTCAATTCGTTTTTCGGTATTTTACATTGTAACTGCGATAGGGACGAAATGATCTTATAAAACCACGCCGTACTCGTACAATTTGTGTTAAATGAACCTTGAATTTATTTCTAAGCGAGACTAAAGAAAAAATATTCAAAACCAAACCTATCAAGTTTACAATCTCGAAGCGAGGGCAAGTTGACATTGTAAGAAGATCATGACCAACAACAAATTATTCTATTATCATTCAAATACGCTACACATACAATGATATGGTTTAGGTTTGACGAGTTTGTAAGCGCTCGGTCGGCGTTTTAACGTGTATGGTGTTTCGTTACAGATTTTCAATGGCATATGGAACGATCTCAGGATGAAATCATGAATTCGAGTGACAGTGTTCGAGATTCGCAAGGTAAGGACGCACACGACACGGCGGCCGCCGCCGGCAGCGCCGGCGCGCGCTGCCGGCGGCGGTGCACTCCAACATTTTGCGTCACGAACTGCAACTCCACCTTTTGCTTTCTGCTGACGCAAGGTGTTACTTGGGACTTGAGTTTGATATTCTGGGACAATGCACTTTGTATTCGAGGCTTAAGTAATAATAACATGATTTTGTAATTATTGTCATATGATTTTGCTGAGTGGACTATTAAAAGCCCATTGTCCCAGACGTCTAAGGAACGGATGAAATGCGCAATGTCTTCCCATAATTTGAAATGAGATAAACAGTCATTGCTTAAATAATCTATTTATATTGTTATATATAAATATTATATTTCACGACGGCGGATATAAGAGTGCTAGTGTTTTCACATGTGAAAATCGACCATAATTATATTAATTAGTATCTAATATTAATATTATAAATTACTAATCTTATCACAATTTATATTTCTGTATCCTTATGAACTTGAAAATAATTTCAGTGCAACAGGTAAAGGTAATGGTAGAGAGGTTTTGTTCGATCACTGTAGCCTTTTAAAGGTGAGGTAACTGACAAGGTAAGTTACTGTTACGATTATGTTCACATGAATGTGTATGATGTGATGTGTATTTACTCGCTTTGATTGTGGGTGGCGGCTGGTAGATCACTGCATGCTTATTAGACCTGCTCGTGCTCATAGATGTAGTATCGTTTAGGCTGCGTTATTATGTAATAACTATTAACTCTCAATAATGCTAACTTTCTATGTCTTAATGTGGAG